>PVJS01019466.1:0-33685 GCA_004027185.1 Glis glis | reverse complement strand
AAAAAAAAAAAAAAATAAAAAAAAAATAAAATTCCATGTATAAGGGACATATTGGGAAACACTATTTAAAAGATGACAAATATTTAAGTTTGGGTTTTAATAGTTTAGAAGAACCTAAATAAAAAAACAGGACCAATGTAACAGAAATTAGACATATTTAAATTTCAGAATAAACAAATATATCACATTATGATGAATATTTAAATGTGTTATAATATTCATTAGCCTATCACATAGATCTTTTCTCACATTAATTAAAATGCTACTATTATTTGAGTGCATCATATGAAGCCCTGGAATGTTCCTTTCATTGTTTACCAAATATTCAATAATGACAACATACCTAGCAGTATGATACAGCTTTCAATTATGAAATTCTAAGGGTTTGGATTAAAATTTTGTCCTTCATGTAACTCGGTATACTCCAGAGAATCTCACTCTATATTAAAGTAGTGCTGTAACATCAGAAGTAGTCTCTGAAAACAAGTGAGAAAATTTGTTATAAAATATTGGCTAAATTCCAGACAGCTTTAATAGGTATTGTATAATTCTTTGTTAGATGAAATTTTCATAATATATAAAATGATGCCCTTAGGATATAGAATTGTTATTAATGTTTGAAAAAAATTGCTATCTCAATGAAACTTACTCTGGATCTTTTTTTTGGTTTATATCAGATCACAGGAAAAATAAATAGATTTCAACTCATTGACTTATCTCAACTTAAAAAACAAAGAAAAAAGTAAGCAAAAAGATTCTAAGATTCTTGCTATCAGTTTGATGACAGGGGCTCTTTAAATTCTACACAAATTACTAATCCTCTAGTTGTGTTGTTGTATTTTCTCCCTGGATGCTAAATTTATGTCACCTTCCCTCACTCCTGGATGCTTTTACTTTGTTTCTTTCCTCAAAAAAGCAGTTATTTCCCATTATGTTGTATATTATAGTTTGTTCATATTGGTCTGTTCTTGACTTCTTAGTCACTGTGGAAGTGAATGGATAATGTGTATTAATATATCCAAAATGACTCATCCAGTGTTCAGCACAGAGTAGGATCTCAGAAAATATTTCTCAAACAGGTAAATGCAGAGGTAAAGCCCAATTAAATATATTTTCAAGATTGTTCAAAAGTGGTTTTATTTTAGAGGAAAGAAAGTCTTTACAATCAAAATTTAATCTTCACCTTTGGAATGTATTCTGTAGGGATATGTCTGTTGGCTTTCACTTAGCAAATTCATTAGGATTCCTTCCCCTCTACCCCTCAGGAAAATAAAAGAAAAAGAAAACAAACTTAAGAAAGCAGGCATTGACTATTTTTTAAGTACTGGGGATTGAACCCAGAGGCATTCTACCTCCAAGCTACACCTCTAGCCTTTTTTTATTTCTATTTTTAAAAATTTTGAAACAAGGTCTTTATTTTTTAAATATATTCATTTATTGGTGCATTGTAGTTATACATTTTGATAAGTGTCAGGGTATCAGAAGCATGCATGCACACATTGTGAAACCTGGTCTTTCTAAGTTTCTAAGGGTATTACTAAGTTGCTGAGGCTGGACTCGAACCAGCAATCTTCCTGTCTCAGCCCTCCCCCCAGTACTGGGATTACAGATGTGCGCCACCATGCCTGGCTTCAGAGAGTCATGTAGCTGACAAGTATAAAGGGTATGATGTGACGAAAGTGATGTCATCTGACTCCCTCCACTCCACAGAGGCTCTCTCCTTTTAGAACTATGGCGTAAGTACAAATTTTGCTTATTGGTCTTCATTCAATGAGACCCTTGGCACTCTCACCCATGGCCCAAATATAAATATGTAGGGAAGGATTTAACCAGCTGTGTTTGATTCGAGTGCCCATCTATTGACTAATCACTGCACTGACGGTATGGACAGAGTAATGTTCTTACATACCTTTCTCATTCTGCCTCTCTACTGGAAGTCTCATAAGACTAAATGGATTGAGGAAGGAGTTATTTTAAATGAAAGGAGGTAAAAGAACATGTCCCCATTATATTGTCTTTTTAGTTTTGCCTTTATCTAGCAAAATTTAGACATACTGCCACTGAATTTTCACCTAGAGCACCCTACCTCTCTTACCTACATACCCTATATATTGTTACCTTATAAATATATATTATTACCTATATCTATATATATATACTAATATATACCTTGTATATTACCTAATATATAGGGTTTTCCCAACATAACATAGAATTATGACCTTTTTCTCTTAAGAAATCTGCCTAAAATAAATTATAAAGCAAAATAATAGAAAGAATCTAGAAAAGGTTCAGCATTACCATTTCACATTGTCTTTTGAAATCTCATTTGATTATAGAACTAAAATTTCTAATAATATTTACTAGAAACATAGAACATAATAAGTCAAGCCAAACAATGATGCTTAATAATTAAACCTGATGTCCACAAGATGAGGTGCGTTTTAGGACCAAAGGTTGAAAAGAGATGAGACAAATGACCTTGGCAGAAGTCCAGCTTGTTTTACTAGCTGGGCAGATGCAGTAGTTCTACTGTAATCTGTCTTGAAAGCAAGAAAATTATTTCTTTAGTTAACTCCAATGTTATTAATAATATTGTTGTTTAGGGTAATTTACCTAGCATATGTTCTTTATAGTTTAATGTCATAATATTTTTATACCTTAAATGGTATACTCAAATTCTAATGATTAATTTCCTTTATCTATGAACAAGAGTTTTGAGCTACTGTTATCAGAGAATTCATCATAAGACACATGTATCAAACATCTTATCTACAACGCTATTCTATTGTTAAATTATTGAACCACATCTCATCTAATAGCTCTGATCATGTAACTTTTTAACATGATAGAATTTATTTCGGACTGAAAGTTCAGAAGGGTAGAGGATCTTCATTTGAATTTGTCAGGTATCAGATGAAATTAAAATCTCTGCTGGTTTTTATGTAAGGCAAAGAAAATACTGTTGCTTCAAGCATCATTTAAATGACTGAGTTTTTATATTGAAAGTAAAATGAAAGGAACACTTTGTATTTGAAAAGTATAATGGATACTTGAAATATTTATGCATGAATGGTTAAGTCACCCAGGTGAAACTGAACATGTGTATACAATTCTTACCTATATCTGAGAAGAATTCTAGATTAACTTTATGATGTGTTTGAAACCTTTAAAATTAATTGGACTTAGAAAGTTTTTATTTCTAGTTTGAGCTTCTGGAGTGTAATTGAAATAATTAATTTCACAAAGGTATAAAGTATAAGCATATGTTGGCTTTAAGAACATGAACAGCATAGTCAAACAATTAAGTTCTTTCTCAGTATTTGTCTTAATTAGTACTTTAAAGTATGATGAAGGGAGAGACCCATATACTTTAGTTTTTAGTATGAATATGTACTCGCAACTTTTCTTTGCATCTCTCAACCAGTCCTACATTTTTTCTCTTTAAATCGAAGCATTTATTTTGCAAAATTTAAGGAATGTTAGGCAACTGATATTATTTCTATTTTTTTTTGTTTTTAACAACACTAAATAATTATAGTATAATGGGCTGAAACTTGTATCGATTGTGTAATAAATCAGGGTATTTAGCATATCCATCACCTCCCACATTATGATTTCTTTGTGATGAGAACATTCAAAATCCTCTCTTCTGTTTTGAAATACTCAATACAATATTGTTCATCATAGTTACTCAACTGTGCAACAGAACACCAGAACCTATTTCTCCTCTCTAATTGGAATTTTGTTCCTGTTGACCAACCTCTCCCTGTCCAACCATTCTTCTGCCCTGCCTACCTTCGGGTTACCATGATTCTAGTCTCTGCTTCCATAAGATCAGCTGTTTAGATTCAACACATGATTGAGATCATACAGTGTTTTTCTGTGCCTGTCTTATTTCATTTAACACAATGTCCTCCAAATTCATCCATGGTGCTTCAAATGACAGAATTTCATTCTGTTTATGACTGAATACTATTCCATGGTGTATATATAACCCTTTTAAAATTCATTCATCTGTTGATGGAGTCTTAGGTTGATCTGGGTTGAATTTCACTCCTCTCTTCAGAAGTCCCTGACACTGTGTTGGGGGAGGTGTGTGGACTTTGTCAATATATCCTCCAGCCCTTCTGGGGCTTGGAATAAGTGACAGGTGTTGCTGCTTTCAGTCAGTGTTCAGTTGGATCCTAACCCTACCCCAGTCAGCAGTATTATTCCAAAAGTCAGACTGCAAGTTTTAAATGGATGTTGGCTCTGTTGCAAAAAGAGGGGAAAAAAAGGAAAAGAAAAAGAAAATAAAAGAACTCTGCAGTGTATTGTGTAATTTTTTTTTTTTTTTTGGTACTGGGAATGGAACCCTGAGACATTCTAACACTGAGCTACACCTATTTTATCTTATTCTATTTTATTTTATTTTGAAACAGAGTCTCACTAAGTTGCTGAAGGTCTTACTAAGTTGCTGAGGCTGGCCTAGAACCTGCGATCCTCCTGTCTCAGCATATATTTGTTCATAATAATCCCTAAATTTGTTTTATTTATGAAGCATCTGTTGTAATAGCTCCATTTTCATTTTGATATTGTTTGTTTGAATCTTTGTTCTTTTTTTCTTAGTCCATCTAGGAGTTTATCAATTTTGCTAATTTTTCTCTGCATCAACTCTTGGTTTTCCTGATTTTTCTGTTTTTTATGTTCTCTACTTGATTTGTTTTAATATTTACTATTTCCTTCAATTTGCTAGCTTTGGGTCCTCCTCCTCCTCCTCTTCCTCTTCCTCTTCCTTTGTTTGCCTCTGCATCTTCTGTCTCCTCCTCAAGGTATTATGGTAGACAAATTGTTGTTGAGTTTTTGTTTTGTTTTAGTGTTGGCATTTGTTGCTAGAAATTTCTATCTTAGAATTGTTTTTGCTGCATCATGGAGGTCATTTGTCTCAAAATATTTTTAAATTTCTCCTCTGATTTCTTTTCTTTTTTTTTTTTTTGCGGTACCGGGGATTAAATGCAAGGGCGTTCTACCTCCACGCTATGTCCCCGGCCCTATTTTTTATACTTTATTTTGAAACCGAGTCTCACAAAGTTGTGGAGGGCCTCACTAAGGAGAGAGAGAGAGAGAGAGAGAGAGAGAGAGAGATAGAGAGAGGAAGAGAGAGAGCGAGAGAGGTGAGGCTGGCCGCGAACCCGGATCCTCCGGTCTCCGCCTCCCAAAGTACTGGGATTACAAGCGTGCGCCACCACGCCCGGCCTGATTTCATATTTAAACCACCGGTTAATTAAAAGCACGCTGTTTAAGAGTCCTTCTTTTGTTAATTTCTATTTTCATACCATTATGGTTGGAAAAAATACTTGATACGATTTAAATTTTCTTGATTTTGTTAAAAATTGTTTTGTTGCCTCACATATGGTATATCCTGGAAAATGTTCTGTTTGCAAAAGAATGTATAAGCTTCCGTTGCATGAAAAATTCTATATATACCTGTTAGGTTCATTTTGTCTAGAGTATGTTTCTACTGTGGTATTTCCTTATTAATGTTATATCTTGATGATCAGTCCATTGTTGAAAGTTGGTTATTGAAGCTCCCTGCTATTTTTGTATTGCTTTCAATTTCTTCCTTGTTGCCTACTAATATTTCATTTGTATACTTGTGTGCTCCCATATTGGGTGTATACATATTTATAATTGTTGTGTATTCTGGATGAATTGACCACTTTATCACTAAATAATGACCTTCTTTGTCTCTTGTGATCGTTTTTGCTAAGTTATCTGTTTTGTTTGATATAAATACAGGTGATTTTCAACTTATGATGGGATAATGTACCAATATACCCATTATAGGTTGAAGATATCTTAAGTCAAATATTCACTGAGTATACTTAAGTTACCAAACACAGCTTAACAACCCAGTGTACTGTGGTGTGCTGACTCTTCACCCTCACAATCACGTGGCTAACTCAGAGCTGCAGCTCACTGCTACTGCTACCACCCATTATTGCAAAAGGGTCATACTGCATATCACTAGCTGGGGAAAAAAATTAAAATTCACAATTAATGAATTCTATGGACACCTTTATAAAGTAAAAAAATAAGAAGCAGAACCATTGTATGTTGGGAGTTTTCTGTACAGCTACTTCTGCTCTTTTTTGGTTGTTATTTGCTTGGAATATATTTTTTCATGTCTTCACTTTCAGTCTATGTGTCATAAGCCTTAGTATTTAAGGCTAAAATTGGTCTCTTCTGGAATAATTGTGTTTAGTCCATTTAGTCTTTTGATTGGAGAAGTTTTTATTTATTTATTGGTGCATTGTAATCATGCATCTTGATCAGTTTCAGGGTGGTAGAGGCATACATGCACACATCACTCATTTAGCCCTCCCCTAATTCCCAACCCATTCCCTCCCCCTTCCCTCCTTCTTGCACTCAGCATAGTGACTGACTTTGATAAGTTTGTGTATGTACATCATGTCCACTAGGGTGTTTCCCTCTTCCCCCCTCCCATCTCTCTCAGTTAGGTCACCTTCTTCACCCATCTAAGGTTTGTCTTTCTTTATCTGGAGTCCCTCTTATGTCCCATTTTCTCCCTAACTTCTGCATATTAGGGAGAATATCTGACTTTTCACTTTTTGTGACTGACTAATCTCACTTAGAATAATGTTTTCCAATTCCATCCATTTCCCTGCAAATGACATAATTTTGTTCTTCTTAATGGCTAAGTAAAATTCCATTGTGTACATATCCCATTGTTTTGTAGTCCATTCATCTGTTGATGGACATCTTGACTGGTTCCATAGTTTGGCAATTGTGAATTGTGCAGCTATAAACATAGATACCCATGATTAGTCTAGTAGTTTGACTTCCATTCTTTTGGGTAGATACCCGGAAGTGGTATCGCTGGGTCATATGGTAGGTTTATTCCCATTTTCTGAGGATCCTCCACACTGTTTTCCAAAGTGGTTGCACTAATTTGCAATCCCACCAGCAGTGTATTAGAGTTCCTGCTTCTCCACATCCTTGCCAGCATTTGTTGTTGTTTGTGTTTTTAATGATTGCCATTCTAATTGGGGGTAGGTAAAATCTCAGGGTAGTTTTGATTTGCATCTCTCTGATTGCTAATGATGTTGAACATTTTTTTATACTTTTTTGGCCATTTGTATTTTTTCTTTGGTAAAGTGTCTAGTTCATTTGTCCATTTTTTGATTGGATTATTTGGGTTTTTTTAGTTATGAGTTTCTTGAGTTCTTGTTATATTCTAGATATTAGTCCTCTATCAGAGGAGTAGCTGGCAAAAATCTTCTCCCATTCTGTTGGCTCTCTGTTGATTGGAGAATTTAATCCATTTACATTCACAGTTATTATTGATAAACTGCCAAAATGATTTTCAAAGTGTTTATAACATTTTAAATTCCCACGAGCAGCATATGAGGCTTCCTACATAGCAGTTGGTAGAGTCAGTCTTCATTTTAACCTTTTTAATCCATATGTTGTCATAATTCTTTGTGGTTTTAATTTGTATTTTACGAATGCTGAATATTTTTCTGAGTCTATATTATATATATATTTACTTTTGGTAAAGTATCTGCTCAAATATTTTAAAATATATGTTAAGTAATATATTATTAATTATTAAGTAATATATTACTTAGTATATGTTAAGTAATACTTCATATTTTATCCTATTTTAAGTAGTTTTATTTTATTTAAAGTTCTCATTTTTTGTTGAAATAATGAACAATTTTGTTGAAAATAATAGTGTGTAGCATATATCTCACTTGCTTATTCTAATAATTCCAGATTTTCTAACAAAATTATGTCATTGACAAATACAGTTTTCTTCTTTTGTCCAAACTAGATATCTTTGGTGTTTTAATCTTGTCTTATTTCATAGGGTACATCTTTACTACAATGTCGAATAACAGTTGTAAGAGCTGTTTTGCTCCTAATCTTTGGGATAAAGCCTCAGTCTTTCACCATTAAGTTTTATTTGTATATTTTTATAGGCATCTTTCATCAGATTGTGAAGTTCTTTCCTGCTCTGCTCCTGATTGGCTGAGAGTTTTTTTTTTAACCAGGAATGGATGTTGGAATATGAAACATATATTTTCTCTCTTTGGTACATAGCTGTTTAGGTCTCTAAATGTCTCCCCATGTATTGCTTTTGCAAAATCCAACAGATTTTTATATGTTGTATTTTTATTTTACTTTAGTTCAAAATATTCTGTAGCTCCCTTTTTTCTTTTTTATTTGACTCATGGTTAATTTTAAACTATGATATTTATTTTTTCAATATTTGAAGATTATAGAGGTTTTTTTTCATTATCATTTTTTATTTTAATTTTATTTGGTCACTGAACATACTTTGTGTGACTTGAATTATTTTCAATTATTAAGATTTGTTTTATGGTCCTGAATGTGATCTCTCCATCAATGTTTTCTGTGGTCTAAGTCTCAAGAGACAATATGGAAATGCCACAGGAGAATACTCTACATTTAGGTTCTCTGTCATAGAGGAGGAACACCCCTAATCTTATAATGAAACTAATAGCAAACTTTCCTAACCCATAGAGAATTATTTCCAAACATCAGCTAAAGTTCTATCAGAAAAATAGAAGTCACTCTGGGTATTTCATGTAAGAAAAGATTTGGGGGAAAAAACCTTAGAAGTTTATGCAATCCTTAGAAGGACAGGGCCAACAAATATTAAAGAGGCCCATTTCTCACTATCAAGATATCTGGAAAGGCAGACAGAGCAGGTAAGCTAATGTCACAGATCTGTGCTGTCTTTGGAATAAAAATATTTTATTCTCAGAAGGATGCCTGAAAGCTATTGGCAAAACTCCAGGTCTTCATTCTCTGTCTGCCAGTGCCTTTGTGCCTATCATCAGCAGTGCCAGAGAATAATGGCTTAGGTTATTCTTTGGCATACCAAATCTCATTCAAGTTATTTTTACTGGCACAGTCTGCTGGCATTCTGGGAATCTGGTAAGAACAGCCCCCAGGTTCTTTTCCTGTATTTTAGGAGAGAGTATAGATGAAGGAAGAGGATCCTGAATTGACAATAGATAGCCGTCAAAGTCTTTATTAATGTGACTTCAGTAGTGTTTCTCTTGCAAACAATATTTTAGTAAACCACCTTGTACATCTCCCTTTTGTGAAAGGATTTCTACTGGATAGACTCCTAGAAATTTAATGACTCACAGTATGTGTCTATCTTACATTATTATAGATAGGACCAAATTACTTTCCAAAAGCATTTGCTTTCCAAGGAGTAACCACAGGAGGCTGGAATAAAAAAGCCTGTTTGCAGATGATTTAGGAGCAGAAGTTAGTGCCTGGGTCTCTCCTTTATGATATGGTTCAGTGCTCTTATGTTCTGACTCTGTGAGGCAATGGGAGGGAAGATGAAGGTGTGGTGGACCCTTGGTATTTTATCATGCAACCTAATGTCTAACATCAATCCCTTAACAAGTGAGAAAGAAAGAAGAAATAAAGAATTGTGTGTCCACTGATAGGCATTATGTCAGCAGCTTTCATGAGCATTTTCCAATTTAATTGTCAGTTCAAGTTTATGAAATACATGTATTATTCTCACCATCTTTCCTGATGAGCTATGGAGGTACAGGTGCCAAGTAATTTGTTGGAAATCATGCATTTAATAAATGTTAAGGATAAGGTTCAAAGACAACTGTGAAAAATTATAAAATTCATGTTCTTTTTTCTGTTATCTCACAGAAATATTTTTTCCCTCTTGAAATTGCAAACATCCTTGAGCCTCCTATTACTTCACCTCTGTTTTACTCTTTTAAAGGCTACCATAAGCCGGGCATGGTGGCTCATGCTTGTAATCCCAGTACTTTGGGAGGCGGAGACTGGAGGATCCGGGTTTGCGGCCAGCCTCAGTGCATTCTCTCTCTCTCTCTCTCTCTCTCTCTCTCTCTCTCTCTGTCTCTCTCTCTCTCTACTTAGTGAGGCCCTCCACATCTTCGTGAGACCCGGTTTCAAAATAAAGTATAAAAAATAGGGCCGCGGGTGTAGCATGGAGGTAGAACGCCCCTGGGTTCAATCCCCGGTACCGCAAAAAAAAAAAAAAAAAGCTACCATATATATTGTCAAAAACCCAGACCCTACAAGTGTCTAGACTTGAGTATGAAATAAAATTTGATTGCTATCTCTACCATTTACTATTTGTGGGAGTGTGTGTGTGTGTGTGTGTGTGTGTGTGTGTGTATGTGTTGGCAGCAGGTAGCCTCACCAGAGATTTATTTACTTATTTTTAAATTTTTTATTGGTGCATTGAAATTGTGATTGTGAGATTTGTAGGGACACATTCATATATGCACATAACATTATTTGGTCTGTTTTCTTCCTCATACCTCTCCTCTTCCTCCCTTCTTTCCTCCCCATCCCCTTCTGCTCCTCTATGGGTTTCTCATAATTTTCATGAGGTCTGTTTTTTTTTTTTTTTTTGCGGTACCGGGGATTGAACGCAGGGGCGTTCTACCTCCGCGCTACACCCCCGACCCTATTTTTTTTTTATACTTTATTTTGAAACCGGGTCTCATGAAGTTGCGGAGGGCCTCACTAAGAATAGAGAGAGAGAGAGAGAGAGAGAGAGAGAGAGAGAGAGAGGAGACAGGGACAGAGAGAGAGAGAGCTGAGGCTGGCCGCCGCGAACCTGGATCCTCTGGTCTCCGCCTCCCAAAGTACTGGGATTACAAGCGTGCGCCACCACGCCCGGCTTCATGAGGTCTTTTTACTGTGGGATTTTTGAGATGTTCAGTTACACTATCTGAATTTCAGTTCCAACATCAATAAGACAGATATATTATATGATGCATAAATACAAAGATTGTTATGAGAATCAGAGCTAACAGATGCAATGTATTTCGCACATTGTCGTAGCATTAATTATATGTACATGCAATCATAGGGCAAGATGATGAAGAATACAGATTTCACAATTAGCACAAATTGGATACTTTGGACTAGATGCAAAAGTGTACATGTGTGGTATATCTTGCTTTTACACATGGTATAAATACGGGTTGCTAAAGTTGATATTTATACCTCTCCAAAGTCAAATATGAAATCTCTTATATTTATCTCTTCACAAATGAAAACAAGCTGAGAAGAAAAGGGGAATATATTTGGAAATGGAATATATAGACTGGAACATTACACTGTCTGTCTTTAAGACTGTAAAAATCCACTCAGGAATATACTTAGTTTACCTACCTGCTTTCTTTATTTGGAAATTTGGCTTGTCTCACTCCATTACTGTGTGTTTTCTGTCTTTCCCTAATGCAGATGAGGTAGAATATCAGGAACAGCTTGAAAATCTTGGTAATGTGTTAGTTGTATTCATATTACAATAAAATATATATTCTTGACTGGTTGCTAAAAATTAAATGCTCTTTTATAATTTTCTAGAATTACTAGTGTCAGTGTTTTTAAGTTGACCAAGTATTTTGATGCAAGTATATTGTGGGATTTCTTTTGCAAAGAAAAACACTTAATTCGGGTGCAGCAGCAATATGTTCTTAGCAATATATTTCTAGTTTCATAGCACTGAAATATACTTACTTAAATGTCACAATAAATTACGTATTATGTTCATTGATAGTTAAATTTCATTGATACTCTTTTCTTTTGATTTTTTATCTGTTTTATAATTTTATTGCTGCAATATAATTATATATCATAGTGAGATTCAAAGTGATATATTCATATATGCACACAACATCTCTTGGTGTGCTTTCCTCCTAACCTTATTCTGTTAACTCCCTCCTCCTTCCCCACGCATGTTAGTAAGAGAGTTAGTGATACCTTCATAATATGGACATAATATCACTGGGTCTGTTTTCTTCCTCAAACCTCCTGGAAATTCAGCTTGCCCTCTCCCTCCCTCTGGCCTACATTTCAGTTCAAAACATGATAGAATTTATATATATACTGGAGGTTGAACACAGGGCATTCTACCTCTGAGTTACACCACCAGCCCTAATTTATTTTGAAATAGGGTGTTTCTAAGTTGCCCAGGCTGGCCTCAAACCTGTGGTCGTCCTGTCTCAGTTTCCCAAGTACTAGGATTACAGGCATGCACCACCCTGCCTAGATCAAAACATGACAGAATTTGAAGAATATACTTACAAACTTTCAGATTTTAGTGCAGAATGGAATAATTAAGCATACTGACATCGACGTGGAGTAAATATCCACAGCATACTGCGACGCTCATTTTAGTAACATTGACTCCTCACTTTTTCTACATGCTTTTAGAGCTGTTAATGTTGTTGGTTTTCAACATTGTTTTCTGAAAGTTGAAGTGTTATTGGTTCCCAAATTGTTCTTTTTATTGTTGTTGTTAAATATTTTAATCCTAAATATTTCAGCATGACTCTATCATTTTGTATTGTATTTCTGCTATTTTAATTGTTTATAATAATGTCATGTTTCTTACAACTAAACCTTAAAATATTACTTCACTTTGCTTGTCATGACTTTGCCGTTTGACAATCTGATTAACTAACGCACATGGCATGAAAAATATGAAGAATTCTCCTTGTATTCCTCTTCAAGAAAAGAAGACATTATGTCCATCTCTTCCTCTTTTGTACTTCAGGTTTTAGTTGCATTGAATGTCAAAAAGCAAGTATTTAGTTGCTTTATATTCATTTCATAAACTAAAATATGAAGAATGAAATTCTACTTTTTCTGTAGATTCTATACTTATGCTCTTAAGAACATGGATAAAATATTTTATGAAAAGACTCTCAAAGTTTTATTTTTCTTTATTGTATAAGAGCAAATAAATCTTAGTGAGATAGAGTTTGATAGAACATAATTGAGATTTTTGTTCTTAGACTTCAAATTGTTCTAATGGATCTTAGGTATTTTGAATATTGAGAGCATAATTATTTACTGATGTGTTTCAGACAAAATATTTTAGTCTTATTACTCATTTTCCTATATAATAGTAATTAAAAAGAAATACAAGGGCTTCAGTGGTTTTAAGGGCCTTGATACATAGAAGAACATAAAGATCATTAAATGATATTTATGTATGTATGTATATATGTATGTATGTATGTATGCTGAGGATTGAACAGAGGGTAATTTTATCTCTGTGCTATACCCCCAGCCCTTTCTATTTTTGAAACAGGGTCTCACTAAGTTGCTGAGGGTCTCCCTAAGTTGCTGATGCTGGCTTCAAACCTAGGATCCTCCTATCTTAGCTTCCCAAGTACTGGAATAATAGTTTTCTATTTCAGTTAGATAATTTTTCAGTTAGAAAATTTTGTAAAAAATATGAAAGTCTTCTTGTCTACTTTTTTTTATTTTAGATCCAAGTCCAAATTTTAGATTTCAACAAATATTTTTGTTGAGAAAGGAGTAAGTTTGTTTGGGGGGCTCCTTTCAGTAATCTACCAAATGGGACATAACTTGAACAAGTTAAAGCACTAGAAAAAAATTTATTTGTAGTTTCTTCATATGCAATTAAACTACAGTAATAACCTAGATATAAACACACTGAAAAATATATTCTCATAATATTTGGGTATTTACTTAACTTGCCTCTCAATGTATTATTACTTTAGAAACTCTTTTTTTTTTTTTGGCGGTACCAGGATTGAACCCAGGGGCATTCTACCTCCGAAGTACACCCCCGGCCCTATTTTTTATCCTTAGTTTGAAACTGGGTCTCACGAAGTTGCGGAGGGCCTCACTAAGTAGCTGAGGCTGGCCGCGAACCCGGATCCTCCGGTCTCCGCCTCCCAAGTACTGGGATTACAAGTGTGCGCCACCATGCCTGGACTAGAAACTCTTGAAAAACACTTTGCATACAGAAGCTGGGTCAGTGCTATCCAATAGGAATTTTTATGCTAATAGAAATGCTCAAGATGGTATCCAAAGAGACACAAGGTCTATTGAGCACTGCTTATTTGGAAAGTGTGAATAAGGAACTAAATTTTAAATTTTTTAATTTTATTTAATTTTAATTAATTTAAATTTAAATAGCCATATGTTCTAAGAGCTGTTGCTAGACAGCATAGATCTAAAGTATTCATCTTTTTCTCTATACATCTCCACCAATGTTATAATCACTCTCTTATATGCAATGTCACTGTACTGTTTCTTTTACTTCTGCACAAAACACATATTTAAGAATATGCATAGTTTTTAAAAGTGATGGTCATGTCATAGTTGTTGAACTTAAAATTTGGAATCAGTTAGATCTCAAAATGTTAATCACAAAGTAAGTCAAATTGTATTTTTTGTATTGTATGACAATTTTGTGAAACAAAATGTATTTTTCTCTGAAATTATCTCATTATATAGACTGTATGTTTAATTTTTCTGAGAGCTAGATTTGTTTGTTGTGATGATTTCCAGACATTTAAGAGTGAAGTCTAGGATAATTACTATAAACCTGACATAGATGCTCAACAAATACTTGGTAACTGAAAGAATTGGCCCAAGTACAGAAAACATGGGAAGTGTCTTATTGGCTACATTAGCCCTTTCTCAAAGACAATAGAAAACATGTAAGGAAACCTCAGCTTTCAATTCAGACAGGTGCTATTTCAGCATTGTAGTATATTACACTAGTATTAGTATTAAATTCATTCTGACCCTTTGCTCATAGATGTGATATGGCTTTTTAAATTTCTTAGCAGAAAGACACATATTTATTCTGAGAAATAATTTCTTTTCATTTTATGTGGACAATGACAAAACTACATTATTTGTTCTTACTAATACGAAGACTCATTTTTGTATGGCTTAAATTTTATTTCCAAACTTGAGGTAAGAAACCCCTGAAATTTTTAAAGCTTTGAACCCCCCCCCCACACACACACACACCACAAAGCTCCTGAGCCGCCGCAGACTGTCCACAGCTGTCCTTGCTTGGATTAATCACTATAAGACTCTGACAAATACATGCTGAAACAGGCATCTCCAGATGAACTGAGCAGGCAATCTGAAACGAAGCCCGGCTGATGCATTTTAAACATTACAAAGGAAATTTAGAGGATACAATCAATACCAGAAACAAATTTACACGACAACAGACTTAATAGTAGGAATGCCGATTTCATAAACAATGGTAAATTTGATGCATTATTCTTTCTTTCCTTACACAGAGTAACACAGAGTATATATGATGATGTAGAAAGGACCACACTTAGAAGTTTGTTGAAAGACAATTTCTCATGAGTTTCTTGAATTTCTGCACGTTTTGCAAGGAGACATAATGATCTTTCTTTTTGAATATCTTTCCAAGCCTTGAATGATACAATCCTTCCTTCCTTCCTTCCTTCCTTCCTTCCTTCCTTCCTTCCTTCCTTCCTTCCTTTATTTTAATTTCTTTTTTAGTACTGGATGCTGAATCCAGGGGCATTCTACTTCTGAGCTATAGTTATACCCCTCAGACCACTCTCTTTTTCCTTTTTTTTTTGAGGCAAGGTCTCACAAAATTGCGGAGGCTGGCTTCAAACCTCTGATCATCCAGTCTCAGCCTCCCAAGTACTGGGATTACAGGTATGCACCATCATGCCCAGCCAATTTTTTCTTTTAATGTAACAAAGTACAGGTTGGCTTACAGCCTTGAAAACTTGAAACAGTCTCCTTCAACAAATGGCAGGCATGGCTAGTTCCCATTATAAAAGGTTCGTTTTTCCCTAAGATCATTCTCCTATAACAAAAACTACTGTGTTTGTAGATGTCGCCTGGGTTTCTTTGGACCTTGTGGTAATTGGAGTTTAGGGACCTCCTGAAGAAAATACTGATGCATTAGCTTCTACTATCCCTGTGAGTACTAAAATCCTCATATTTTACCCAGAAATCTTCTGTCTTTGGACAGCATTAATGAAAATGACAAGTCAATTTGTTACTTTGCAATTAGGGTAAAAATATCAGACATTTCATAGTTCTTGACAGTTATGCTTCATCAGCCTTAAAATTTTCTTGGTATCTGAAATGATAGAAATCCTAATAATTTAAATTAGTATTTTTTAAAAAATTAGTCCAGTTGTATAGCTTTAGAGAAATGGCATATAATATACACAGACATAATTGACTGTCAAGTGCATTTGTACAGAAAGTATTTGTCTACAGAAATAATAATATTTATAATTGTCCAACAGTTTTTCCATCTATATATGCTATCTATACATACATCTATCATTATATACATTTATAACTTCTGTTATGTATTGAGTTATATTCACTAACATAAATCTTAGCATTATATTTTTGCTGTAAGTATGAAAATAAAAAAATAGAAAATATTATAATAGATATAAAATAATATCAATTTCAGTAATTTTGAATAGCAGCCTCCTATTCTTTTCAAAACAAAACATTGTTATTTTTAAGAAAATGGTATTAAGAAAATTCAAGTTACAAGAATGGCAATAACATTATAAGTAGTTTTAAAATACAGATTTTTTTTTCCTCCAAGGTAATTAGATATTAAGGGTCGCAGTGTCTGTGGTATTTGGGCAGCACCTAGCTGGGTCTCCCATTCCGTGTCTCACAAAGTTACAGTCACGCTGTTGTCCAGGCTGAGGCTCATCACACAAACACAGGTGGTCACTGGCAGAATTCATTTCCTTTGATCTCAGAACACATGGAATCTTCAACATTGTGATCAGAAGGAACACAAATTTCTGATGCTTTATTTTCCTCTAAAACCTGAGTTGAAAAATTCAAAATAAACTTTTTTTTTTGCATGGGGAGGTACTGAGGATGGAAGCCAGAGGTATTTATCTCTGAGCTACACCCCCAGCATTTTTTGTTTTGTTTTGTTTCAAAACATGCTCTTGCTAGGTTGCTGAGAGTCTCACTAAGTTGTTGAGGCTGGTCTTGAACCTGTGATCCTCCTGTCTCAGCCTCCCAAGTACTGTGATTACAGGCATACACTACCACAGCCAGCTGTTTTATCACCATTATTATTATTATTATTATTATTGCTAACTCAATGACAACTAATTACCAAGATAATCACATGACATTCTGTCATATTCACACTTTTGACACATGCTCAAAGGGAGGAGAATATCCATGATATATATGTACATGGAGGTAGAATCCTGGGCCATCTTAGAGTTCTATTATAGTAACTAATATATACATTATCACTAATGTCTACATAATTAATAAATAATAGTAATAAAAACATATGTGCATAATTAAAACAATGGAAATGTTATATCACCATTAAATTCCTAATATGCATAGTGTTTTTATCTAGAAAATCATATATTCTCCCGTATTATTTAGCTTTTCCAATTTTTTTTCCTTCTTATTATATTTCACTTGAACCCTGATCTTTCTGTTTCCATAGGAATGTTTTAAATATGGGTATTCTAAGTTGGGCATGATGGTGCACTCCTGTAATTCCAGTAGTTGGGCAGTTGAGAAAGGAGGATTGCAGGTTCAAAGACAACTTCAGCAATATAGCAAGACTCTCAGCAACTTAGCAAGACCTTGTTTCAAAACCAAAAAATCAGAAAAGGGCTGGGTATGTAGCTCAGAGGTAGAATGCACTTGGTTTCAATCCCAGTACCCACCCACACACACAAAGAAAGAAAGAAAGAAAGAAAGAAAGAAAGAAAGAAAGAAAGAAAGAAAGAAGAAAGGAAGGAAGGAAGCAAGGAAGGAAGGAAGGAAGGAAGGAAGGAAGGAAGGAAGGAAGGAAAGAAAGAATATTCTTTCTATACAGTGTATTGTTGAGGAACTTTAATCTCCTTTATAATAAAGAAAATAGCTTGCTTCCTAGGTTTATCTCTCTATACATATATCTTTACCCCATGATTTTGTATACTTTTTTCTCTCCTTATGGGATTCTCTCCCCAATTCACCTAATTTTCTGAGAGCATCATATTAAAACAGAATACTTGAATCAAATGCTACTACTTCCAAGATAGAATCCTGAATTTCTGTGTTATTTATAATAACTACATCTTGGTGTGTTCACTCTGTTTGGACATAATAGAGGTATGATCTATTTTCTTTATGCTTCCCAATAGTTAGACATCTGTTATGACTGCACCCCTTACTAGAGATGAGAATACTGAAGATAGAAATTAGGACACACTGGGATCATGTCTCTGTCTGCAGGCTTAATAAGCATTAAATCGTTTCACTTTTCTCTTTATTATATTTACTAATTGGCCTACATATTTGGTTTAAAAAGAATTCAGATTATTGTGACATACTGCTAAAAATCAGCATATGTGAGTTGTATTTAAATACTGGTGTGAAATTCTGTAATCTGTCAAAGAAAAAAAGAAAAAGAAAATGGACATAAAGGCAGTCATTATAATTTTCCTTTTCATAAATAAAAACATATTCTGGAGGATTAAATGAAATATTATATTTAAAGACATTAACCTACCTCTCAAATTGCAGTAGGAACAATTTGAAGCAAACTTTTATTTTATTTTAGTGGCACTAGGGATTGAACCCTGGGGGTATTCTACCTCTGAGCTAAAGCCCTGACCCTATTTTATTTTATTTTATTTTATTTTATTTTTAAACAGGGTCTCATTAAATTACTGTGCTGTCCTCAAACCCATGATCCTTCTGTCTCAGCCTCCCAAGTACTGGGATTACAGGTATATGCCACCACGTCCAGTCAACTCAACTATTTTAAAAGGAAATCTACAGAAGATTGTGTTAGTATGTTCTAAGGCATCTGATGTCTTATAACATACACATATCACCCAATTAAAGTACTTATCAGGAGCTAGGTACAATGATGAATGCCTTTAATCCCAGTATTTGTGAGGAGGAGACAAGAGGATCACAGGTTGAAGGTCAGCTGCATGAATTTAGTGAGGCCCTTGGCAATTTAGCAAGACCCTGTTTCTAAAATAAAGATGATTTGACCCTGGGGATTAATCGATTAATCTTCTCTCTCTCTCTCTCTCTCTCTCTATTTTATTTTATTTTTAAACATATATATATATATATATTTCAAATATATATTTATTTTTCCAGCCCTTTTATTATTATTATTTATTTTTTATTTATTTATTTTTTTGTGTGTGGTACCGGGGATTGAACGCAGGGGCGTTCTACCTCCGCGCTACGCCCCTGGCCCTGTTTTTTATACTTTATTTTGAGACCGGGTCTCACGAAGTTGCGGAGGGCCTCACTAAGTAGAGAGAGAGAAAGAGAGAGAGAGAGAGAGAGAGAGAGAGAGCGAGCTGAGACTGGCCGCGAACCCGGATCCTCCGGTCTCTGCCTCCCAAAGTACTGGGATTACAAGCGTGCGCCACCACGCCCGGCTTTATTATTTATTTTTGAAACAGGGTCTCACTAACTTGTGGGGCTGGCCTTGAATTTGTAATCCTCCTGTCTCAGCCTCCCAAGTCCTGGGATTACAGGCATGTACCACCACACCTGGCTCAAAAAACATTTTTTTACTTAGAATAAAAGCAAATTGTGCTATTTAATCTAGATAAATGTGACCCAATTGGATGTGTACTTTGATAATCGCTGGCATATTATAGTCAACTCATGTTTTAATTTATTTCATACCCCACTTGAGTGACATAAGGTAGATATTTTAGTGTGGTTTTTATTACATAAAAAGTAATATTTACTCATGATGACTAACTGTTTATATATGTGATTTCTGAACCTGGAATCACAAAATATCCTAAGGAACCTGCTGTTCTGTTGCAGTTAAAACTTCTACTGTTCTTCTAATGTCACGCTCAATCTTCTTATCTTACATATTCTGAAAGAACATTTGAGAGCCGCTGTCAAGTATTACTTTATAGTGATTGCTTATACATACTCAAACACATAAATATGTTTGATATGATACAAATATTTTAAATTTTTTTATTTCTGGGGCTGACATCTTGATAGTGGGGCTGTCAGTCTACTTCAGCTGCTAAAACAGACATTTTATGCTATTCATTGTAACACTTGACTAATTTGCTTCTATAGCTATGAAACTACATACAAAAAAAGCAAGTAATTCCTCTAAGTGATACAATAATATAGTTCTTCCATTAATACTGTGACCATAATATCTGTTGATAAATAAATGTATCCACTTATAATATATGGGCAAACAATATCAAATTTATTAATTTTCATGAACAAACAGAGATAAAATGCATAGAATATGTACATTGCAGACTGGCTCCTGTCTCATTGCAATGATGAGATAAGGAAACACTGACTCAAAACAACAGCATCAGTTAATAATCTTGTTAAGTTTTTAAAAGGCAGCCAATAGTGACACAATTTAAAAAAGACAAAACTATGTAACCTTTAATAATTGGACCTTTTTGGTGGCTAACATTTCATTATAATCTTTTCCTTGTGATATGTGGGCACCAAGACGTAAATTGAGTAGATCCTTTTTAGTATGTGAACCTGAGGTCAAAGGCACAGTGCTTTATCCCTTTGATGCCTTAACATCCTGTAAGATCAGTGAGATTTATTCAAATCTCAGTTGGTTTCACAGAGAGAACACCATGATCTCAGTAGTAGAAGATATTCATTTACCAGTGCTTGGACTCCCTGGCATTTAAAAGCCAAAAATAGATCTTATCTAAAATGTAACTTCAGTTCTTATAATTGGCATATTTCATTTTGTGTGTGTGTTCATTACTAAACAAGACCTCAAAAAGATATCTTCCTGACTTTTCAGTTTCTCAATACATGTCTTTCTTTTCCTTTCCTCTTTTATTTCTTTAAAATGATAACTATAGATAAGACAATGGCAAATATTTCTATTGCTAGCTGAATAAAGTACAATTTAAAATTACTGAATTCATTTACAAATAAAATGCTATATATCTTAAAACAACATTAAATAACAAAAGTCATGCACAGTAGTACGCACCTGTAATCTTAGTACTTGGAAGGCTGAGGCTGGAGTATCACAGGTTCAAGGCCAACACAGGCCCACAACAACTTAGAAAGACCCTATTTCAAATTAAAAAATAAAAAAGGGCTAGGCATGAAAGAATAGTAAAATACTTAGATCCACATGAAATTGTTGTTTATCTCAAGGCAAAATGTTGGTTTATAGAGAATTTTTTAGAAGGAATCTGGATATATAAAAGGGTGGAATACCACATAGATTATTATTTTTTTAAATGGTGGAAAGCATATCCTAAATTTCCTCTTGATAATTTAGTAGGACAATATACTTGGAGAATAGCAGATAGTCCATCATCTGAAAGACAAGATAATCACAGAGAGCAACCATTAATTTTTTGCCTTTCTAATGAACAAAGAGAGAAAATGAGTTAAAGTCAATTTATTAGAGCTACCTCTGAAAAAAAACTTGAGTAGTGTAACATATAGCCTACAAGATTTATCCCTCGTGTAACTGCATTTTAAAGCAGAGTAATTCTAGGTTGAAACAAAGCTCATATAATTTTCCAGTGCTGACCTCTAAGCCACTTTATTTTCCTTGTGAAGAGGAGTCAGTTTTAGAATGGTTTGTGTGTTTTTCCTTATAAATGCAGGACAAACTTATAGACAGAATATATAGCTCCCTATTTGGTAGGATAGGCTAAAGCAAAGGCCACAGAATGTCTCTTTTGAGCAGACATCCTGCTCTGAACATTGTCTGTGGCATCATTTCTCTGGGTAAAAAGTTATCTGGTAAAATAAAACTGTCATGCCAACTCCTTATCAGCTGACATCACATTAGCTGTATTAATTGCCAAGGACAGGTCATAGTGGGGAGGGCCAGGACACAGCACTGGTATGTTTTGACAGAGGAGTTACAGACAGTGATTGGCCTCTGACTTAGAATAAAATAATGAATTCTGAATACCCATGCAGTTGTAATACTCTAAAGCAAACCTGGAGATTCCAAAGAGGAACATGACAGGAAGACACCAAAGGGTATGAGAGTACTGGAAAAATCTCATACTGCATTTTACACATTAGTCTCCGAGCTGCTCCAAAGTGTAATATAGAGTTCTTTGATACAAGTCCCAGAAACCTACATTTGCTCACTTCATTAAAAGAAATGTTTCTTGCAAAGATACACAGCAGTTCACAAAAATGGAGTAAAACTCGAATGGCTCAAGTTTGCAGAAACAACAGGAATCTTACAGAACTCAGCTAGATGCAGACATAATTGCAGGTTCCAGTGCAAAGTGAAAATGCAAGGTTCCTTGTTCAGAAATTATGATGAATTTCAAGATGGTGACAGCAGAACATTACACAAGTATAAGAACTTTGGAAGAGATGTGCCCTGTTTAAATGCACAGGTCACAAAACTGTGAATCTTCCCTGAGTAGCAGGAACAAATAGATAAGCTCTTCCCGGTTCCACCATTAGGATGAATCGGCTACTATAGTTTTTCATCCTTTTCCTATGTAGCTCAAGATTCACATTTCTATGATCCAAAGTCTATTGGCCACAAGCAAGTCACATGACCACACAGGGCAAGAGTGGGTGTGACCTTTTTAGCAAGCCCATTAATACTGCATGCAATCTGAGAGCAGAGGAAGGACTTTCTCAGAAGAAGATAAAGAAACCATTAGCCAAAAATCAAGGGAAAATTTTCTCATATGCAAGATTGGGGGTGCCACATTCACATAGAAAGAAAATAAGAAATTCTTTTTTTATACTACCATGACCAACTTCTAAGAAGTTGCATCCAAGAACATGAATAGTTTAGCAGTGCTCCAATTACACCTCTACTGGGTCAAAGACACTCAGAAACAACCTTAAAAATTCATTAAGTAAATTATTAGCATCATGACTATCAAAAAAGGGGATGTAATTTAAGATTTAATTAGGACTGATAACGGAAACAAATTTCATTCTTTTTAGACATCAAAAAGTAGATGAAAACAAACTATTATCATCCCTGGGGGAAGAATTGTTTTCTGGAAATGGATTCGATATCTTCTTGAAGTTTTTCTTTGCAGTGATCCTTCCTAAATGGGCAGTTGTCCCTCAAGAGGAAAGAGCAACATGGAGGTTTTATTTTTATCAGCTCCTCTTTGGTTATGTTAAGAAAATGGCTGGGTATTTTCTTTTCTGCCCTCATGTCTGCTTCAAAGACAATTGAACATTGATACCAATCTGTGTTTTTGCTGCTTTTGTAAAAGAGAAACCATCCTATGCCACCAACAACCAGTGTTATCTGCTTTTAAATGTCAAGTGCATGTCAGCATAGAAAGAAAGAAATGGAGATAACATTCAAAGACGGATATATTGGAGTCAAAGATAGTCTAACCGTCTGAGCGTCTGTGTCTTCCAGACAGGAGTTAGAAAAAAAACCACATCTACAGAAACCTAAAACATTTTGTGCCTTCTACCTTATCTAACCTTGTGATTTATAGCCACACATCATCTTTATATGTATGATTGTAGTATCTGTCTATGTTTGTGGTGCACTGATGAATAATGGAAAGGTAATTCAGCTACTTTAAATGAAACCATTTAAATCAGTTGAGTAATGACATTCTGTCTTTATGTCACTCCTTTCAAGGTCTAGCCTAAGAGTCTCTTACTAACCTCAAGGATTTTTTGTTTTTTTCTTGCAACAGACATTTATCCTTTGACAGTTCTATGATGTACAATTATGTATGAACCATGTTATATGCTTTTCATTTATACCAATAATCTGGCCTGTTATTTATACCCAAGCTCAGTGGTTTCTCTTTTTCAGAGAAAAGATGAAAATTCTGTTCTGAAGAGAAAGAGGATACAAGTTTTTGTGTTTCTTGTCCATTTATGGTTAAATTTGTCATTATTTACAAAATAATTGCACATTTAGATTCAGCACTGTTTTATACTCATAGCTGATTACAATGGGATTTCACCACCATAGTGGTACTTAGTAGTATTTAGTATGGTGATTTGAAATACAGCACTTTTTGAAGCAATTTCATAATAAGCTATCAAAACATTTTCTTAAGAAATTGTTTATGATAATAGTTTATAAATGTAGTTGATTATGACATTAATATATATATTACCATAAATATCATTAATGAGTTAATGTTCAAATAAGTTTTGGAAATACAGGGTTAAGCAAAGCAGGGTTCATTTCTAGGAATTTTTTAGTTATTAGGCTAATACCTCATTGTGAGCTCCTAAGTATTTAAAAATGTTTTCAAACTTGTTAAATAACTAATATATTGTTTTTTAAAAAGAACTACGTTTTCAGCCTCCAATTCTACACTTGCTATTTGTATAACATGGCAACAATCCATTAGAGGATTTAGTTTGTGGTGATAACTATGTTGTATTTACTGTCCACTGCATCTTGCTACAATTGTCACTAGCCTGGTTTACAGCCCTATAATCTAAAGTAAAAGATATCTCTAGGTTTGATAAACTGAGTTTTAGTTTATTGTGTATTATTAATAGTATAATTGAGAATTAAAATATCTCAACTGGTGATATAGTTTAGAATATAATAGGATAGGTAATTAAAGAAAATTATACTTATTACTAATTCATTGATTTTCAGTGGCTTTCTAATTGTTCTTAATCTTACTACAGGCATAAAGTTGTAACTCAGTCAGTATTAAGGATTTCAAAGCCATTCAATTTGTAGGCTAAGGCTTTGAGATTGCTGATTTCCTCGAGCCTAGTTATGTTCTTTTTATTTAGTTTGAAAGATGCTCAAAATAAGTGGAAAGTATTTCCTTTATTGAACCAACAGGTTATCCTCATTCAAACAATTGAACCTCTACAGCAACTTTATTTTACATAACATAGTTCTCATGGACAACAGGAGTCTCACATCACATCAGGAGTTGGATTTAAACCCAGAGGACACAAAAATCCCTGCAACATTTTCTCCTTGTGAATAAACTTGGTATCTATACTCTTACTTCATCCTGGTTTTCTTTATTATCACCACTGTTTTTATTATTATATCTGTCACTCTCATTGTTTTCATTCTGGTTGTTGTTAATCTATTCTTTTTATATCTACTCTTGATGTACTGGCTCAGAATATTTTTACTACTTTGAATGGGTTTGCCTTTACTGAGTCTCCAAAGGTAAATTTAAACAGTTTCCCATGAGATATTGTGATACATATAATCACGGCACTTAGGATTACTAAGGAAGAATTCTTACAGCATGTGTTTTGTGTATGTGAATTTGCCATGCACACTCAGTGATATACTGCTGGGAGCTAGGCATTTAGTCATATGAAGCCTATTGAAAGGATCTTCAAAGTTCAGAGACTCCATGGTCATGTGAAGGTGATAGATTGGAATGTGGTAAGCACATGAACAGAAAATACTGCAGCCTGAGGTAGTAAAGAGGTTGGGAGAGGACTTCTTTGACGGTGCATTAGTCTATTCTTAAAGGTAAGATGCATGAAATAGCAAGGCAAAGCTATGATATAGTGGACTGGAGATACGACCCTGGAGTTCATGTATCCAAATATAACCTACCTGATTTTGTGGTGTTGTTGGGGGGCTGCCAAGGCATTGGGGAATTCATAAATTCTTTGTAATATGTAAAATATATTTTTCTAATTGGAATTGAATATAAACTGTCACAAATACTTATTTTAACCTCAAGAATGGAAATATGAATTTTGAAAAGATTAGCATAGGTTTTATAAATCTTTCTTGAATTGATAAAGATCTGTGACTATACAGATTTACTCAAAGTAATGGTCCCCAACTCTTAGTTTTGAAAGTATTGGAAATTTTATTTTCCCAGTCATTATATATTATGGCAATCATTTGGGGTATTTTCTTTATGTGAAATCTTAGACTAAGAATTGATTTTCTTTCCAAAATCATTAATTTCTAGATCATACTTTTGTAGCTAACAGTTATTGCACTTAACTTGCCAGTTTCTGTATATTAAAGGTGTAGTACAGGCCTAGAACCATCTCCTCAAATGGAATAGTTGCCTATAGGTTACATAACTTAAGTATATCAGTGATGGAATATATTATATCAGAATTTAATTTTTTGTATATACTAATTGTCCCTAGCAGATTATATAAAACATTGCCTTATGAAAACTTAGATACCTAAAACAAACTGAAGACATTCTGTAGTTTTTTTCTGGTAGAATACAAATTATCAGAAGCAATATACATAGAGTAACAATTTTAATAATTTTTATGAATTTTGTCCAAGTCACTATTATATATACTCCTTAAATGGTCATAAAAGGAGAATTTGACATACAAGCTTTTTAAACAATAATGGTAGGATGTAACTATTTTATGTGATGATAAAATAGGATGGATTTTATGGTGGTAGTTTGATTCTGAAAGATTAATCAAATTTCGTACATGATATAGATGTGAAGTAAGACACAGGTATTTTTGTGGGTCATTATGCTGATATTGAAGGGAAGAGGGCAGATAACAAGTAGCATCAGATATAAATTCATTTTCAAGAAAATAATTTCTACCTCTATAAGTTATTCCCATTTTATTAATAGATACTATTATACTTCAACTATAAACTCATATTGAAAATAAGTTTATAATATGAAAGTCATAGTAGAGCTAAAGTTTGTGACATTTATAAGAGATTATTTTTCAAAAGCAACAATAAAATAAATTATGAATTTGCCTGTGTATTTTTTCCAAGAAAAATTGTTCAAATTATTTGGAAAATAAAAGGCTAAATAGCAAATATACCTAATGGGTACCTATAAAATGAGACAGGAGGTTTGTGGGTTCGAGGCCAGCTTCAGAAACTTAGCAAGACCCTGTTTCCAAATAAAAAATAAAATATCTCTGAAAGTGTAGCTTGGAAGTAGAAAGCCCCTGGGTTCAACACCCAGTACCACGAAGAAAAAAAGAAAAAGAAAAACATCATAGGTAAATATGTAACAATGGATAATGCTCTGTGTCTAAAATTTATTTATAGGATACTATTGTAAACCAATATATTAACTAAAATTAAATAATAAGATTTTTATTTTTAGATGATTTTCATCTTCATAAATTCTTTTGAAAGTAAATGTAGTAACAATTTACTGCAATCGAACTGAACTTTAACCAGTCTTCAAAAGCTCTTCAGTATCCTAGCAAGATAATTATACAAAATTCAGACTTTGTTCAACTCTAATTTACTTTTCTTATATAGTTTAAAATTTCCAAAATAAAATTATCATTTAGTTTAATGATGGTTGAGTGTGTGGGAATAATGTCCTGATCATGACAAAGGAGAAATGTATAATTTAGGAAATGTTAAATATAGAAGTCTGCCTACAGAGAAGTTTTGTTTATGTGATGAACTGCAGGACAGACTAAGAGTAGGAATTTTAGGCTTAAAAAAAAAATTGAACCCAGCATGGTGGCGCAGGCTTGTAATCCCAGTACTTGGAAGGCTAAGACTGAAGTATCTGGGTTCACAGACAGCCTCAGCTACTTAGTGAGACTCTCCTCAACTTAGTGAGACCCTGTTTCAAAATAAAGAATAAAATAGGGCTGGGGATGTAGCTCAAAGGTAGAATGCCCCTGGGTTCAATCCCCAGTACTGCAAAAAAATTTTTTTTGTTTGGTATCTATTAGACACAGGAAGATGAAATAGTTTGTGAAATTTTCTAAGAACTACTTTATAATAATTGAGGGGCAATAAATAAGAGTTTGATTAATTTCCACCTTTATTAAAAATATACCCTTTCAGCTGGGCATGGTGGCACACACTTGTAATCCCAGTACTTGGGCGGCTGAGACCGGAGGATCTGGTTCATGGCCAGCCTCAGCTACTTAGTGAGGCCCTCCGCAACTTAGTGAGACCCTGTTTCAAAAAAAAAAAAAGAAAAATAGGGCTGGGGGTGTAGCTCGGTGGTAGAAGCCCCTGGGTTCAATCCCAAGTACCGCATACATATATATATATATATATATACCTTTGATAATTTTGTGTTTTTAGCCTTTTGTCAGTTTTAGTTTTCTGGGAAACAGACTTAATGGTATTATTAACCTCAACATAGCCTACTGAAAGCATACAATACCTGAAATTAAATGATTAATTACAAAGTGAAAATGCATATGTGTATACAAAAAGATTTTATGTGTATGGATTTTTTTCTTCAAACAGTGATGTGGGCCATTGTTTTCTCAATGATATAAATACTTTCATTTCTGAATTCTGTAATTCTAATTCTTTTCAGAAGTAAAATACTCTTTCAACTGGATCTAAAATCACATGTGAAAACAAAAGTAGAGAATGGGAGAGAGAAATGCTCGTGAACTATATAACATGGAGAAACAGTGATGGATATAGAAACCAAGCCAACTGTTTTTTTCCTAAGACAAATGCTCATGAAGTATGTAACATGGAGAAATGGTGATGGACATAGAAACCAAGCCAACTTTTTTTTCCTAAGATGAAATAAGAACTTTTTAAAGCTTATATGAGTAGATTTGTACTCACCAAATACTTATTTTCTCTAAAAAATTGGAAAAGAAATTATAACTAGTTTTAGGTAGTAGTGGGAATCTTTTTTTTATTGGTGTATTGTAATCTTACATCTTGATGCAGTTCAGGGTAATAGAGGTACACATGCACACAACCCATTGAGCCCTCCTGCAGTTCCCACCCTTCTCCCTTTTCCTCCCCACCTTTCCGTGCTCAGCACAATGATTGGCTTTGATAAATTTGTGTATGTACATCATGTCCATTGAGGTGTTTCCTTCTTCAAGTCTTCCTCTCCCTCCCATCTCCCTCGATTAGGTCCCCTCCTTCACTCTACTAAGGTTTCTCTTTTGTCTGGAGTCCCTCCTGTGTCCCACTTTCTCCCTAGCTTCCTCATATGAGGGAGAACATCCAACTTTTCATTTTTTTGTGACTGACTAATCTCACTTAACATAATATTCTCCACTTTCATCCATTTCCATGCAAATGACATAATTTTGTTCTTCTTTATGACTGAGTAGAATTCCATTGTGTATGTATCCCATAACTTTGTAATCCACTTGTCTGTTGATGGGCATTTCAGCTGGTTCCATAGTTTGTCAATTATGAATTGTGCAACTATAAACATACATATGCATGCATTATTATGGTAGTCTGGTTTCAATTATTTTGGGTAGATTCCCGGGAGTGGTATAGCTGGGTCATCTGGTAGGTTCATTCTCATTTTTTCTGAGGATCCTCCTCACTGTTTTCCAAAGAAGTTGCACTAATTTGCAATCCCACCAACAGTGTATTAGAGTTCCTACTTCTCCACATCCTTGCCAGCATTTATTATTGTTTGTGTTTTTAATGATTGCCATTCTAATTGAGGTTAGGTGAAATCTCAGGGTAGTTTTGATTTGCATCACTCTGATTGCTAATAATATTGAACATTTTTTCATATATTTATTGGCCATTTGTATTTCTTCATTTGTGAAGTGTCTATTTGGTTCACTTGTCCATTTTTTATTTATTTATTTATTTTTTGGTGGTGAGTTTCTTGAGTTCTGTGTATATTCTAGATATTAGTCCTCTATCAGAGGAGTAGCTGGCAAAGATCTCCCATTCTGTCTGTTCTCTATTGAGATTCTTGATAGCTTCCTTTGCTTCATAGAAGCTCTTCATTTTAATGCAGTTCCACATATTTAATCTTTGTTTTAATTTCGTGTGCCTTTGGGGTCTTATTAAGGAAGTTTTTACCCATGCCTATATGTTGGATTATTGGTCCTCTGCCCTCTTTGAGTAACTGCAAAGTCTCCAGTCTAATTTACAGGTCTTTGATCCATCTCGAATTTACTCATGTGCAGGGTGAGAAAGTGGAATTTATTTCCATTTTTCTGCATATAGATAAACCAGTTTTGCCAACATCATTTGTTAAAGAGGTTCTCTTTTTTCCAGTGTATGTATATTTTTGGCAGCTTTGTCAAGAATCAATTGGCTATAAGTAGGTGGATTTGTTTCTGAAACTTCTATTCTGCTCCATTGGTCTATGGGTCTGCTTTTGTGCCAATATCATGCTGTTTTTATTACTATAGCTCTGTAGTACTTTTTGAATTCAGTTATTGTGATGTCTCCTGCATGGTTCTTATTCTTGAGAACTATTTTGGCTATTCTGGGTATTTTGTTGTTCCATATGAATGTAAGGACTGATTTTTCTAGATCTGTGAAGAATGACCATGATACTTTAATGGGGATTGCATTGAATCTGTAAATCACTTTTGGAAGGACAGCCATTTTGATAATATTTATTCTGCCTATCCAAGAGTATGGGAGATCCTTCTACCTTCTAAGATCTTCTTCAATTTCTTTCTTTAATGTTTTATAATCTACATTGTAGAGGTCTTTTACCTTATTGATTAGGTTTATTCTTAAGTATTTTATTGTTTTTGAGGTTATGGTGAGTGGAAATGTTTTCTGGATTTCTTTTTCAGTGGATTTATGGTTGGCATATAGAAAAGCTTCTGATTTTTTTAGATTGATTTTGTATCCAGACACTTTGCTGAATTTGTTAATCAGTTCTAAAAGATTTTTGGTTGAGTTTATTGGGTCTTCTAAGTAACAGATTATGTCATCTGCAGAGAGAGGGAAAGAACAATGACTCTGCTCTCACATCCTAGAGGTCAGAAGCAAGAGAGCAGAGAACAAGGGGAGGAAGAAACATATATAATCCCCAAGGCCACACTCCCAGAGATCCCCCTCCTCCAGCCACACTCTACCTGCCAAGGTTACCACCCAGTATATCCATTACAATGGATTTATCCATTGATGAGATTTCAACCCTCATGACTTAATTATATCAACTGTGAACATTAATACATGAACTTTTCCGGGAACATTCTATATTTAACCATAACAGGCATATAAATTACAGCCTCTTTTTAAAGACTTCATCCAAGTTCAATGACCTAAAATCAACAAAGTGACAGTTTGAACAATTATTGCTATTTTGATTTCTATTTTGGCACCTGGAAAGCCATTTGTCTTCCTTTTTGCAATATAGTTTTTTGTTAAATGTACTTGGAACTTACATTAGTATTTCCCTGTGTTTAGAAGATGAGATAAAGTGTAGATCAGCTCAGTCCAGTGTGCTCTCAGAGATGTCCTCAAATTAGGCTTTCTTTTGGGGAGGGTCATGTAGATTGAACTCAGGGGCATTTTACTTCTGAGCTATACCCCCAGCCATTCATATTTTTGTTCTATTTTGAAACAGGGTCTCACTAAGCTGCTGATGCATGCACCACTACCCTGGTTCTCAAATTAGTTCTTTAACTGAATATTTGATAAATGCTACAAAGGAAGCCTTACCATCAAAAAGAAAAGAAAAAGGTACCTCTGTATTTTTTATGTGGTATAGCAAATGCAAAAGTTTCTCTAGAGATGTGATATATTTTAAGGGGACTCCTGAAGGTGGGTAAGGCATACATTTTTATGAAGATAGAAGAACATGTGCTAAGGCTTGAGGCAGGACAGAACTTGAACATTTTGGGGCCTGAATGAGGGACAATATGTGTGGAACTCAAAGAGCAGGAGGTAGGTGTTAGGAGATGAGATGTGGTAAGGCAGGCTGTTGCTACATCATGAAGGACCTTGTTGACTATATTAAGATATGTGGGTACTTAAACCTTTCCCCATATCACAGGTAGTGGTAAAAAAAATTGTTACATGTAAATTCTTATCTTAAGGTAAAGGGTTAAGTTCTTAAGTGTTATGAACCTGTTATATTTTTATAACCACAGGGAGATAGTCAATACTGGTTCCATCCCTTACAGAAACAGGACTAAATGTCCAATTATAGAAAATTTTTAAATATATTTTCCCAAAATAAAATTTGTGGACAATGTATTTTGAAATGAAATATGGTTTATTAATCATGAATAGCTTTTTATAGGTAGTTCCTTAAACAGAGAGGTTTTTGTTAGGCTCCAGAATTTCAGTTTAGTATACATTTATATCATGTGCCTGTCTTAGAAGTTTCCCAAATTAAGGTTTTTAAAATTATTTTCTGCAAATCTACTTAATGAAGCTTTGAAAGGCAGTAATGTACATCTGTTTATTTATATTTTGGGTGAATAGAGGTTACTGCTACTTTTCTGTTCCTTGGAAATTTGGCTGAAAAATCACAGTAAGATTATAAAGTATAAGTCATTGAGATGCCTGTTGGTCATAGACAGTGCTTATAATGAAAGGTGTCAGTGCACTAAATAAGGAAGGGTTCTTATGACAGGTAAGAGGATCAATGCTGTGCAACTGACATGATCTTATATTTTGTTAGTCATTTTGGCCATTACATTGAGAAGTTTTTAAATTACTTGAAGAGTTCTTATGGTTGGGAAGAAAATTTTTCACTATCAAAATGATATTGCTAGTTATAACGAAATGAGAAAAAATTATGAAAAATTCTTACTTTTTCTCTCTGGCAAGGAAATCCTTTAATCATGCTATAGTTTATGTCAAGATATATATTTTCCCATTAAACTTGGTTGTCATACTGAAAATAGAAATACAGAAGAACTTTTGAACTAGCTTGATAGAAAATTCCTGTCACACTAGGAATCTCAGTGACACAAGTACAAAGCCAATTCACGATAGTAGTTTGGAATAAATATTTTAAGTGTCAGTTGAAACTCAAATCCTCTAATCTTTCAAGAGTGCATTTAATGCAATATTTATGAGTTTTGGCATTATTCTTACTCAAAACTTGTAGTTTTGGGTTCTTATGGACTGATAAAGTTTCATTAAGTCTCAATTTACCTTTATCTAAATGTTACTTAAATTTAAATTATAAAGACTCTGTTAGCATTCATAAGTATCAAGGCATGTGTAATGTTACTGAGCAACTCTGCCAAAGTTCCATGGAGTTGACACACAGAAGGTGACCTATATATAGATGGACTCAGTGAAGATTGCATTATCTTTGGTTTTTGTCTACAGTAGTTACAGTGATTAATGAACCACTGTATCTGGCTTCCATGTCATACTTTTTTTTCTTTTGTGCCACGTTAAGAAACTATCTTTTTTTTATATCAAGCACATTTGTTAGGTTTCCTGAAACTATAATACTTCAGAGAGTTGGCTGACAGTGAGGTGTATATGCAGAGGTGAATGGATTGTGTTTTCTAGTGAGCCCTGCTAATGCAGGAACAGAAGAACACCTGGACCCTGCACTACCCGCACCAGTCTTGCTATGTCTTGTCTGTACTAGCAGAAACTGTGACTTATTAGAGACTTTTTTCCTTTTCTTGTCAACCACTGATTCTTTTTTTAGTTGAATTTACCCGGAGACACTTGGGTAGATTGGGCCCAATAATGTCCTGTTGTTAAAAACATTAATATTTAAAATATACTGAACATGTTACTGAACATTATTAATTATAAATCATAGCCTTTAGCCAATCAGAAGGACAAGGTCCATAGACATAAAAAAAATTCTGTACTGACCAAGTCCCTAAGTAGCAGCCTCATTTGTATCATTTCACCAACTGCCTTGACCTAATTAAGAATAGTTTTGATTACCACAGCCTTGGAGCAGATCTGTTATTTTCATGTTGAAGTAAAATGTTTCAAGATAAACATTTCATATGTTAAAGAATATTAGTTACTGATTTTTGGTATCAGTTACTAAGAAGTTAAAAGTTGTGGTGATCCTCTTGAGGTCACTGACAAAATTCTATTAATATTTGCAACTTCAGTCAGTGTTGCTCTTCTTGACATAATGTGGATATATTTAATAATTGTGAAAAATGACACCATTGTCTCTTTTTGTATGTTTTTTTTTTTTTTTTTTGCGGTACCGGGGAT
>PVJS01019465.1:0-33675 GCA_004027185.1 Glis glis | reverse complement strand
GTAGAGAGAGAGAGAGAGACAGGGAGAGAGAGAGAGAGAGAGAGAGAGAGAGACAGGGAGAGAGAGACAGGGAGAGAGAGAAAGAGAGAAAGCGAGAGAGCTGAGGCTGGCCGCGAACCCGGATCCTCCGGTCTCTGCCTCCCAAAGTACTGGGATTACAAGCGTGCGTCACCACGCCCGGCTTCCTTCATAGCTCTTTGCAACTGGTTTATTAAAACTCTTCTGTGCACGTTGGTGGGGACTGAACCCAGGGGCGTTCTGCCTCTGAGCTACACCAACACTTTTTATTTTGAAACAATGTCTCGCTAAGTTGCTGAGAGTCTCAGAAGTTGCTGAGAGTGTCATGAGTTGCCGAGGCTGGCCTCCAACCTGAGATCCTCCTGTCTCAGCCTCCCAAATCCTGGGATTGCAGGTGTGGGCCTCCATGCCTGGCATGCCTTGTTCTCCCACACAACCTAGCATAAACTTGATTCACCATCATACCAAACCGAGTATGCCCAGAAATGTTCATCTCCCGCCATCTTTCCTTTTTTAAATATGTGCACTATGCTCTTGAACTGAACACATCCAGAAGTCAGCCCACCATCTTTCCCTTTTGTTAACTAGAACCTTAAGCTGAGCATGCTCAGAAGTATACACTTGAACTGGGCATGCGCAGAATGCACAACCCCCCCCCCATGGGCATGCGCAGAAAGGCATGCCCTGAACTGAGCATGAGCGGAAATGTACGCCTTGAACTGAGCATGCGCAGAAAGGCATGCCTTAAACTATGGAGACTGTATGCCCCTGAACTGAGCATGCGCAGAAAGGTATGCCTTGAACTGAGCGTGCGCAGAAATGTATACCTTGAATCAAGCATGCACAGAATGAACACCCCTGAACTAAGCCTGTAGAAAGGGATGCCTTGAACTGAGCATGTGCAAAATATACACCCCCCCCCGAACTGAGCATGTGCAGAAAGCACACCTTGAACTGAGCATGCGCAGAATTACACCTCTGAACTGAGCATATGCAGAAAGATATGCCTTGAACTGAGCATGCGCAGAATGTATACCGCCTGAACTGAGCATATGCAGAAAGGTACACCTTGAACTGAGCATGCGCAGAATGCACCCCCCCCAACTAAGCCTGCAGGAAGGTATGCCTTGAAACCCTTTCCCCCCCGAACTGAGCATGCGCAGAATCACACCTCTGAACTGAGCATGTGCAGAAAGGTACTCCTTGAACTGAGCAGGCTTCGAGCTATGCCTGGGCCCTTCATGTACTTTTTTATGTGAATAAGCATAGGCTCCCCGAATAAAGAGTAAAAGCCCCATGCTTCCTTTGTGCAGGCAGAGCATTGCTTTCTAACCAATGACAGTGCCCTCCTCATTCTCTGCAGGTAACACATCTTTCCCCGTTCATTTCGCTTCTAGTGGGCCGGATTGGCTTTGCACTCCCCAAGTGGAGAGCCCTCGCGTGTAACTACACCACCTTCCCGGGTGTGGTGGTTCATGCCTGGAATCCCAGTACTTGGGAGGCTGAAGCCAGAGGATCGCAGGTTTGAGGCCAGCCTCAGAAATTTAGCAAGACTCTCAGCAACTTAGTAGGCCCTGTTTCGAAATAAAAAGTAAAAAATAAAGTGCTGGGGGTGTGGCTGAGAGGTAGAATGCCCCAGGGTTCAATCCCCAGTACCAAAAATGAATGAATGAATGAGTGAATGAATGCACCATCTCCAAGGTCCTAGTATCCTTGCTCCTACAAGGGGCAGTTCCCCTGAGGTTTTTGCTGCTCTTGAATGCCCCCAAAAGAAGCAACCCACCCGTTGCCTCCAGCTCTGCCCGTGTGTGCTGTTCCCACTTGGACGCTGAGTCCTGGTCAGCTGAGTCCTGTGTAAGGACGGCAGTCTCCCCGTATCCCAGGTTCTGAGGGTGGGGAGAGCTGGACTTCAGTGGGTGGCTGGCTGCCAGTTGCAACACCGTGTCCCGCCATAATGACAAATTTGTTTTTCCTCTGGATAAAGCCAATTAGCTCGCACAGTCAGGCCTGGCCAGGTGAGTCTGGGGTGAACTGTGCGTGACAAATGGAGCCGTCAAGTCCTCTCTCCCAGGGCCGGGGCCTGTTTATCTTGAGAACACATTGTGGTGTAATGGGTCATATCTGCCTGGCTGTGGAAACGGTGAGTTTTTCCCTGTCTTTGAAATCTCCCAGTGGATATCTGTGATGTCCACCACTTCCTGGCCTAATGCTTATTCAATAACAAAATCATTTTCCCCCACTCGCTCCTACATTGTGTGTGTGTGTGTGTGTGTGTGTGTGTGTGTGTGTTACTGGGGATTGAACCCAGGGGCCTTCTACCTCTGAGCTACACCCCGGACCCATTTTTTAAAAAAGTTTGAAACAGGATCTCACTAAGTTGCTGAGGCTGTCCTCGAACCTGCGATCCTCCTAGCTCAGCCTCCCAAGGCCTGGGCTTATAGGCGTGTGCCACTGTGCCTGGCTTTCTTCTGCTTTTGTGAGGTTTTCTGAATTGGGGGAAGATTTTTGTTTTTAGTTATATTTCTCAACATCTGCAGGTTACTTCCCACTCTTTCTCTTTTCTTTTTGGTACTGGGGATGGAACCCAGGGGCATTCTACCTCCAAGCTCTACCCTCAGCCCTTTTTATTTTTTTTTATTTTGAAACAGGGTCTCACTAAGTTGCTGAGGCTAGCCTCGAACCTGCGATCCTCCTGTCTCAGCCTCCCAGGTACTGGGATGACAGGTGTGTGCCACAATCCCAGTTACTTCTGACTTCGTCTCATGTCCATAGCCAGGCCGAGTTCCAGGGAGCCAGATGTGGCCCAGTTTGTATCATTTTAGTGGGCTCTGTTGTCAGTCCTGGGTTTGATGTAGAAGAAATAAATAGAAAGGAGATAGACAGGAAGGAGAAGTAAAATATAACTTTAATATAAGATCCTGGTGCTAAAGTTCCTCAACCTTTGCTCCCCAAACCAGTTCTCTTTCCCAGGCCTGTCATTCCCAAATTCCTGGGAAATCTATAGGTCCTAGAGTTAGCTGAAACAAACAAACAACAACAACAACAACAACAAGCTATAATGGTCCTGCGCACTGTTAACAAGGCAGATACGGCATCTGGAGAAGCCTATAATTTGGGGGCCTCTCCAGCTTCTCTACTGATCAGATAATGGGGCCCTAAGGATGAGCAGCCCAGCAGCCCACCTCAAGATACCTCCCTCACTGTCGCCCCGTTTCCTTTCCCAGAAGATCCTGGACCCCAGATGCGCCCCCTCTTGAGCGAGCCCGCGTTCTTCCTTGACTGCGTATTTCCTAAACAGACCTCCGCCTTCGCCTCCGGCGCGCACTGACGTTCTTTTCCATCACATTAGCCAAGGACCCTGCGGGTCCCCAGGTGGGTTTCCCTCTTGGGGTACCCCTGGGACCCCTCATGGTACCCACCCTCCTCCAGTGACAGGCCACTCGACCTCTCTGCACCTGAGTTCGTCCCTTTGGGAGGTTAGGGTTCTGTGTGACGACACCTATGTTAGGGAATCGTCGTGAGGACACACGGTGTGGGGGCGCATGGCTCAGCACAGGTCGCAGTGCTGGGCTAACTTCTTGTTTTAAATGTGTGATAAAAGTCACCGCTTTTGGAAGTGCGCAGTTGGACATTAAGCACACGTGTGTGGTTGAGTAACAAGTCACCGCCACCTGTCTCCAGAACTTTCTCATGTTCCCCAACCTGTCCCCACTCCTCCTCCTCCCCAGCCCCAGCAACCCCCGTCCCCTGTCTCTCTCCCTGAGCCAGGGCTGGTAAGTGGGGTCACGTCACGTTCTCCCTTGTGGCTGGCTAATTCTGCTGAGCCCAGTGCCCTCAAGGTTTACCCAGGGCACAGCACGGCTGACTCGCTTTCCTTTTTAAAGGCTGAGTAGTATTTCACTGTATGGACAGACCACATTGTGCTGTCCATTCTTTCCTGGACGGACGCTTTTATGCCTCTCGTCGTTGGGCTGTGCTGAATAATAATACTGGCGCAAACATATCTCTATAGATTCCACAGGTCATACAGACATTTCGAGACTGCTTTCAATTATTTCGCATACAGCCTCAGAAGTGGAACTGCTCACTCAAACGATACTATATTTATTTATTTATTTATTTATTTATTTATTTGCAGCACTGGGGATTGAACCCATAGGTGTAATTTTTTCGGGGGGGGACTGGGGATTGAACCCAGGGACGTTCTACCTCTGAGTTATACCCCCAGCCCTATTTTATATTTTATTTTGAAACAGGGTCTCTCTAAGTTGCTGAGAGTCTTGCTGTGTTGCTGAGGCTGGCCTTGAACCCATGATCCTCCTGTCTGAACCCCCCAAGTACTGGGATGACAGGTGTGCGTCACCAAAATTGGCACTCATATCTTCATGTACTTATTCTTGGTACTTCTCTCTAAGAGAACTTGTTTCAGGTGAGAACTAACTTTTGCTTTTTTTCTGACTTCTATGTTAATTTTTGTGGGTTTTTTTTTTTTTGGTACTGGAGATGGAACCCAGGGGTGTTCTACCTCTGAGCTACATCCCCCACCTCTTTTTATTTGGAAACAGGGTCTTGCTAAGTTGCTGAGGCTGGGCTCGGGCCTGCGATTCTCCTGTCTCAGCCTCCCAAGTACTGGGATGACAGGCGTGTGCCACCATGCCCGGCTCTGTTTTAACCATTAAACCAAGATCGAAGATGGAGGTGTGGCTCGGTGGTACAGCACATACTTAGCATGCTCAGGTCCTGGGTTCATTTCCTGTCACCAAAATTACAAGAACAACGAAAAGGACAAACAGCACCTGTCACAAAAGACAGCACATCTAGAGCAGTTGGAAGCCTCGTGCACTCCTGGCGGGACTGCGACATAAGGCATGGCACGGACACCATGGAAAACAGGACACATATTTCTCCAAAAATAAAAAATAAAACCCATACGATTCCGCAACGCCACTCTGGGTGTCTGCCAAAAAGACTTGAAATAAAGATCAGGAAGAAGTATTTGTCCTCCCTGCTCACAACATCGCCATTGCCAACCTAAATGTCCACAGAGAAATGGATGGGCAGAGAAGATGTGGTGCGCACCTAGTGGGATATGACTCAGGCTGAAAAATGACAGGGATCAGCCAGGCGTGGTGGCGCACGCCTGTCATCCCAGTACTTGGGAGGCTGAGACAGGAGGATTGCAGGTTTGAGGCCAGCCTCAGCAACTCAGTGAGACCTTGTTTAAAAATAAAAAATAAAATAGAGCTCGGGGTGGAGCTCAGAGGAAAAATGGCCCTGGGTTCAATCCCCAGCACCACACACACACACACACACACACACGAAATCTTATGACAACACGGACAAGGGGACATTGTGCCAGCATATACACCAGGCATCAGAAAAATACAGCCGGGTGTGGTGGTGCACTACTTGGAAGGCTGGGACAGGAGGATCTCAGGTTCGAGGCCAGCCTCATCAAATAGTGAGACTCTCATTAACCTAGTGAGACCCTGTTTCAAAATAAAAACAAAATAGGGCTGGGGGTGTAGCTCGGAAGTCGAATGCCCCTGGGTTCCATCCCCAGTACCAGAAAATTAAAACAAGAAAAAAAAATACTGCAAGAGTCCACCTGGGCCAGGCATTTACAAGAGTCAGTGTCACAGAATTAGCGAGTGGAATGGTGGTTCTGGGAGCGGCGGGGAGGCGCGAGCTGGGGAGGCGGTAATCCCCAGGCATAAAGTTTCAGTTAAGCAGGAGAAGCTACGACGACGTCGGTGACAATACAGAGCCAGCCGGAGCTCACAACACGGAGCTGTGCACTTAAAAACGTAAGCTGGCATGTCTCCTGTTGAGTGTGTTTATCACAATAATAAAAAAAATGAAGTAAATGATAGTGACACCCTCCCCAAAATAAAACAAAACGAACCAGTATCCCGCCATGTTTTACTGAGCCTTCTGGGGGGAATTTGTTTTTTAGGTACTGGGGATTGAACCCAGGGGCATTCTACCTCCGAGCTACACCCCCAGACCTATTTTATTTTCTGTTTTGAAACAGGGTCTCACTAAGTTGCGGAGGGCCTCACTAAGTAGCTGAGGGTGGCCCCGAACCCAGAACCTCCTGTCTCAGCCTCCCAAGTACTGGGATGACAAGCGTGTGCCACCACGCCTGGCCTTCTGGGGGATTTTAATTTTGATTTTTTTGTTGTACTGAGGACTGAACCCAGAGGCATTCTACCTGTGAGCTACACCCCCCAGCCTTTTACTTTTATTTGGAAACAGGGTTTTGCTAAGTTGCTGAGGTGCTTGCTAAGTTGCCGAGGCTGGCCTTGAACCTGCGATCCTCCTGTTTCAGCCTCCCAAGTACTGGGATGATGGGTGTGTGCCACCGCGCCAGTCTCATCGAGCTTTTTAAAGTGCCAGGCATGACCTGGACGATTCCAATGAATCCGCCCAACATGCCCTGTGTGGGAGTTGCTATTACCACCATTTTACAGATAGGGAAAACCAAGGTTCACAATGACCAACCACGCCAGCGGCTGTGGAAGGCTCAGCCGGCGAGGGGTGAAGATGGGATTCATCCCCCAACAGCCAGCCAACCTTCAGCTACCACCCTCTCCCCGCTGCAGCCAGATCGGAACTGTATCACCAGATAAATGCTCGGGGAGGGAGTACTGTGCACTAAGCACCATTCTATGTGCTGGGGACCCATTAATAAGCAAAACCACATCCCTGTCCCATGGAGCTTAGGGGCCAAAGGGGAAGAGCAGCAACCACGAGCCGTGTGGAATTCCATGCCTGGGGGTGAGAGAGTGCTGCGGGGGCAGGAGGGAGGGTCGGACCCTCTGCCGAGGTGTCAGGGGACACCGGGCAGTGGCAACTCAACGTGGAAAAGCAGATCCACTGGGGCCGAGTCCAGGCCATCCAAGGACCAGCCTGGGTCCTCCTGCGCCCGCCTCCGGCCACCCAGATGGAGGGCCGGGACGGAGGAGCCCTTACCTGTGGCGACCAGGTGTGTCAGCGCCAGCAGCACCAGGAGCCATTGCTGGCCTCCCCGGGGGCCCTGCCGCACACAGGCCATTCACCGCATCGGGGAGACGTGGGGCCAGCCCTGGCCGAGCCACCGGCATGCCCGGCACCCCCTGCCCAGGCCCGGCGGCAGGTGGCTGAGATCCTGCGGGTATCAAATGCCCAGCGGAGGCCTAATCCCTCCGGAGCCGGGCGGGGCTGGGAAGGGCCCCCCACGGGTTCCCAGGCCCCGATTGGCTCTTCTGGCTTTGCCTCGCTGGATTCCCAGGGACGTGTGGGCTCAGCCTGGTGTCAGCAGGCGTCTAGACACCGGGAGGACTTGGCCAGGGCTCCGGGAGGCCCTGGTTGCTTCTACTTTTCCCTGTTTAAAAAAAAGTTTTTTAAAAATGTATTTTGCAGCTAGGCGTGGTGGCGCACACTTGTCATCCCAGTACTTGGGAGGCTGAGACAGGAGGATCGCAGGTTCAAGGCCAGCCTCAGCTACTTAGTGAGGCCCTCTGCAACTTAGTGAGACCCCGTTTCAACATAAAGAATAAAAAATGGGCTGGGGATGCAGCTCAGAGGTATAGTGCCCCTGGGTTCAATCTCCAGTGCCGAAAAAAAAAGTATTTTGCAACTGCTTTGGTGTAAAACTAAAGTCATTTGGGCTGGATTATATTCACGTCTCCCCTTTTGATTTAATATAATTATTTTTAGTGCTGGGGTTGAACTCAGGGGTGTTCTACCTCTGAGCTACACACACACAGCCCTTTTTATTTTCTTTCTTTCTTTCTTTCTTTCTTTCTTTCTTTCTTCTTTTTCTTTCTTTCTTTTTTCTTTTTAATTTGGAAACGGGGTCTCGCTACGTTGTGGAGGGAGGGCCTCCAAAAGTTGCTGAAGCTGGCCTTGAAATGACGATCCTCCTGCCTCAGCCTCCCAAGTACCGGGATGTATGAGGCATGGGCTGCCATGCCTGGCTAGAATCTGCATTTTTTTTTTTTTTTGCAGTAGTGGGGATTGAACCCAGGGGCATTCTACCTCCGGGCTACACCCCCAACCCTATTTTTTATTCTTTATGTTGAAACAGGGTCTCACTAAGTTGCGGAGGGCCTCACTAAGTAGCTGAGGCTGGCCGCGAACCTGTGATCCTCTGGTCTCAGCCTCCCAAGTAGTGGGATTACAAGCCTGCGCCACCACGCCCGGCTTCCTTTTTCTCTTTGTTTTGAAATAGGGTTGATCTTGCTAAAGTGCTGAGGTTGGCCTCCAACCTGTGTGCTTCCTGTCTCAGCCTCCCAAGGGGCTGGGATGACAGGGGTGCACCACGGCGCCCTGCTAACAGCCGCTCTTGCAAGCTGAGCTAGCCAAGTGTGGTGGGCAGCCGTGGCCAGGACCAGGAACCAGGAGAAAAAGACCTGGGTCTCGCTGCTGTGTGACTGTGGGGCCGCTGCAGAAGCTCTCGGAGCCTCAGTTTCCTCTCTGCAAAGTGAGATCATTTTGTTCCCGCGGAGTCAGAGCTCAGGGAGGCGACGCGCCCTGCGTGGTCTAGTGCAGCGGTTCTCAGCAGTGAGTGTTTGGCTATGTCACCGTGTCCCCCAGCGGATGCTTCGTAATGTCTGGGAAACACGGGCGGTTACCACGGCCCGAGAAGGAAATGTTCCTGCCTCCCGCTCGCCGTCCTCCAGCGCACAGGACAGTCGCCGCCTGCGTCACTCAGCCCTAAACATCAAGAATGTAGCTCTGGCCACCGCGCGCCGAGCTTCCTCCACTGCCATTCACAGCGCCGCTGCCGTTCCAGCAGGATCAGTACCGACGACTAGGAAAGCATCGCACAGACCCGCTAGGCTTTGTTTTGTACCGGGGATTGAACCCAGGGCCATTCTACCTCTCAGCTACACCCCAGCCCTGTTTAACTTTTCATTTTGAAACAGGGTCTAAGTTGCTGAGGGTCTCAGTACATTTTATATACCCATGACCCCACCTTTGCAGAACACACTCCGTGTGTGTGTGTGTGTGTGTGTGTGTGTGTTACTAGGATGGAACCCAGCTAGGCAAGTGCTAACCACTGGGCTATACCCCCAGCCCTTTTTATTGATTTAATCCCTTCCTTCCTTTCTCTCTCTCTCTCTCTCTTTCTCTGTCTCTGTCTCTGTCTCTCTCTCTCTCTCTATCTCTCTCTTTCTTTCTTTCTCTTTCTCTCTCTGTCTCTCTCTTCTTTCTTTCTTTCTTTCTTTCTTTCTTTCTTTCTTTCTTTCTTTCTTTCTTTCCAGTACTGGGGATTGAACCCAGGGGCATTTTACCTCCGATCTACACCCCCAGCCCTATTTTTTATTCTTTCTTTTGAAACAGGGTCTCACTAACTTGCAGAGGGTCTCACTAAGTAGCTGAGGCTGGCCATGAGCCTGCGATCCTCCTGTCTCAGCCTCCCAAGTACTGGGGTTACAAGCGTGCGCCACCACGTCAGGCTTGTTTTTAATTTTGAAACAGGGTCTCTGTAAGTAGCTGAGGCTGGTCTTGAACCTGTGGTCCTCCTGTCTCAGCCTCCTGAGTCCTGGGATGGCAGGTGTGCGCCAGGGCACCTGGACCCTCGCGTGTTTAAGCAGCTGATCATCCCGGGAGACGCAGACTGATATTAGGTCCATTTCCCAGAAGGAGAACGGAGGCGCAGAGTTGCTCACAGTCTTGTCCAGGGCGGCCCAACCAGCAAGTGGTCCGGATTTCAGCCCCAGCTACCTGAGCTCTGAGTCTGTGCTCAGCGACAGAGACGCCGACGGCGTCTGGGGAGTCCCACAAATGCGTATTTGTTTTCCTGGGGAGGAAGCACCCGGTTTTTGTGAGATTTCCAGTAGAATTTGGGCCCCGTAAGAGGGCACAGGAAGCCGCTTTAATGTACTCCTGTGTGTGTGTGTGTGTGTGTGTGTGTGTGTGTGTGTGCGCGCGCGCGCACAGTACTGGGGATGAAACCCACAGCATGAGCCCCCCACTGCGCTGCACCCCAGCCCCCCTTTACCATATTCCTTGACAACAGCTGCTTTTGCCAGGTGCAGTGGTGCACACTTGTGATCCCAGAACTTGGGAGGCTCAGACAGGAGGATGGCAGGTCGGAGGCCAGCCTCAGCAACTCAGTGAGGCCCTCTGCAACTTAGCGAGACCCTGTTTCCAAATGAAAAGTAAAAAGGGCTGGGGGTGTCGCTCGGAGGTAGAAGAGCCCTGGGTTCAATCCCCAGCACCACACAAAACAATAAAGAACACAGAAACCCTCCCTGTCAAGCCGGGCGTGGTGGCTCATGCTTGTCATCCCAGTACTTGGGAGGCTGAGACAGGAGGATCCGGGTTCGCAGCCAGCCTCAGCTACTTAGTGAGGCCCTCTGCAACTTAGTGAGACCCTGTTTCAAAATGAAGAATAAAAAATAGGCTGGGGGTGTAGCTCGGAGGTAGAATGCCCCTGGGTTCCATCCCTAGCACCACACAAAACAATAAAGAACACAGAAACCCTGTCTGTCCTTTGTTCTTAGAGTCCTGCGCGGGACCTAGGGATCCTGTTGCTGCATCTGTAGGAATCTGTGCTGTTCTAAAGGAAACGTCTTCTCCCTCTCCTTCCATCTTGTTTAGGGGTTCCTCGGAGGGCTGTACCTGGATTTGCAGAAACCTGATTCTCTCCTGAGAGCTCTGATTCGTCCCTGGACCCCACAGGGAAGCAGCAGTCTCTTCTGTGGCTGCCAGGGGCCGAGAGCCAAAGTTTGTCCTCAGGTTTGCAGGGCTCGGGGGACCCGGCGATGAGCAGGACGGGTGGCTGGGTCCTTTCCTTGAGAGCTGGGAACCCAACACTGCACAAATCCTGAAGGGAATTCATGAATGACACCCGAGACCAGCACCCTGCTGGGGGGGCAGGATCTTTTTAAAAATAATTTTTAAAGCCGGGCGTAGTGGTGCACGCCTGGAATCCCAGGGCTTGGGAGGCTGAGACAGGAGGATTGCAGGTACAAGGCCAGCCTCAGCAACTTAGCGAGACCTTCAGCAACTTAGGGAGACCCTGTTTCAAAATAAAAAATAAAATAGGGCTGGGGTGTAGCTTGGAGGTAGAATGGCCCTGGTTCCATCCCCGGTACCAAAAAACATTACAGTTTTTATTGGTGCACGGTGACTGTGCGTGATGGCGGGATTCACAGGGATGCCTTCAGACACGGCGGGACATTATTTGGCTTGTTTCTTTCCCTGTAGCTCTCCCTCCCCCTCTCCCCTTTCCAGGTCCCCTTCCGCAGCTCTGCTGGTCTCCCCATGTTTTCATGAGGCCCCTTTGAGAAAGAAGAACTTTATACAAGTTTTTCTTTTGTTTTCGATGGACGCATAATAATCGTGCACATGGATGGGTGTGAGGGACCGTTCTGTGCACGTGTGAGACGCTAGCGACCAGGTCGGGATGGCTAGCATTCCAGCTCTGTATCATTGTTGTGCGTGTGCACGTGCCTGCACATACGTGTGTGTGTGTGTGTGTGTGTGTGTGTGTGTGTGTGTGTTTGGAGCCTTCAAGTGCCTCTGGTTCAGTTCTTTATGAGATTGTATGATGCGCTGTTGTGGACTCTGTACGATGCGCGGTTGTGGACTCTTGTCACCGTGCTGTAGGACACCTCTGTAGAACGCCATGACTCACTGCATCTAGTACACGTTGTCCAACCTCCCTAGATCTCTCCTCTCTCTCTCTCTCACCTCTGATAATTATTGTTCTACTGTCTTCCTGGAGGTCAAGATTTGTGCACACGTGCGTGTGTGTGTGCGTGTGTGTGTGTTACTGGGGACTGAGCCCAGGGGCATTCTACCGCTGAGCTACATCCCCAGCCATTTGTTATTTATTATTAATATTTATTTATTTATTTTGGCACTGGGGATTGAGCCCAGGGACATTCTACCTCCGAGCTACACCCCAGCCCTATTTTTTATTCTTTATTTTGAAACAGGGTCTCACTAAGTTGCAGAGGCCTCACTAAGTAGCTGAGGCTGGCCATGAACCCGGATCCTACTGTCTCAGCCTCCCAAGTACTGGGTTTACAAGCGTGAGCCTCTATACCCAGCTTTTTTATTTCTTTTGAAACAGGGTCTCACTAGATTGCTGAGGGTCTTGCTAAGTTGCTGAAGCTGTCTTTGAACCCGCGATCCTCCTGTCTCAGTCTCTCAAGGAGTGGGCTTCCAGGTCTGGGCTGCTGTGCCCGGCTGGAGAGCAACTTTTGAAGCTTCCACATGAGTGAGAACATGTGCTATTTGTTTTTCTGTGCCTGGCTATCTATCTCTCCTTCTCTCTCTCCTTTTTTCTGGTACTGGGGATTGAGCCAATATGACTTTTAAGCTCAGGCCTGAGCCGCCAGAAGAGATTGAAAGAAAGAACGGGGGTGGGAAGCCAGGTGTGGGGGCACACGCCTGTCATCCCAGGACTTGGGAGGCTGAGACAGGAGGATCGCAGGTTGGAGGCCAGCCTCAGCCACTTAGCGAGACTCTCAGCATCGTAGCAAGGTCCTGTTTCAAAATAAAAAACAAATAGGGCTGGCGGTGTAGCTCACAGGTAGAATGCCCCCAGGTTCAATCCCCACAGTGTCAAAAAAAAAAAAAGAAAATAATACCATGGAAAGAAATAGAAGGGAGGTGCGTGTCAGGATGCCAGCTCCGGGAGTTCCCGGCCTTGGCAGGCACCGTGGGCCTCTCCCGCCCTCGCCCTGCCACACCCCCGCCACAGCGTAGCACCCTGCGTGTGGATGACTCACCGGGTATTCACGTTCTTCGCCCCGGGGCTCCTGCCCGCCCGTCTGTGGCTTTGAACTCCGCAGGTGAGGTGTGAGTCACCCCTGGAGACAGCTCCCCTTGCTTCCTTCATTGAGAAAACCCGGCACTATGTCACCCCTGCCATCCCAGTCCCGAAGAGGCCCAGATAGGAGGATCGCAGGTTCGAGGCCAATGAGGCCCTCAGCAACTTAGTGACACTCTGTTTCAAAATAAATATAAAATAGGGCTGGGGGTGTAGCTCGGAGGTAGAATGCCCCTGGGTTCAATCACCAGAACTGCAAAAGAGAGAGAGAGAGAGAGAGAGAGAGAGAGAGAGAGAAATGTACACTTTCAATGGGTGACTATATGATACCCATATAAACTATGTCATAATAAAGCTGTTTAAAAGTACAACCCACCCTTCCTTCATCCTTAGGTACTCTTTTCCCTTCTCTCTACTTTGCTTCTTAAAAAAAAAAAGTGATCTGAGCCATGCATGGTGGTGCACACCTGTCATCCCAGGACTTGGGAAGCTGAGACAGGAGGATCGCAGGTTTGAGGCCAGCCTCAGCAACTTAGCGAGACTCTCAACAACTTAGCAAGACCCTCTTCCACAACTTAGCGAGACCTTGTTTCAGAAAAAAAAAATATAAATATAATAAAAAGGGCTGGAGAGGTAGCTTGGAGGTGGAACACCCCTGGGTTCAACCCTCAGCATCACATAAACAAACAAACAAATAAATTGTATCATAGATGTGTATGGAGGGGAAGAGAGAGTATATGCAGGGTTGAAAATTATTTACAGCAGCAGGCACGGGGTGGGGTGGAATGTGTCCCCTAAAGTTAAGGAGGGAGGGAGATATTCCCAGGCCCTTAAGATCTGTCAGGATCATAGGTCCCCACTGAATATATATCTATATATCTCTATATTTCTATCTATCTATATATCTATATATCTATATATCTATATATTGATATATCTCTCTATATATCTCTATATATACATCGATATCTATATATCTCTATCTGTATCTCTATCTATATCTATCTATATATCTCTATCTATATATCTATCTATATCTATATATATCATCTATCTATCATCTATCTATCTATCTATCTATCTATCATCTTATCTAGTTTCTCCCCTCATCCCAGCCTTCTTCCCCCATCCTGCCTGGCCCTCACCCCTGTGATGAGCAGAGACTCATCATTCCTTGGCCCATGGTGTGCAGGTGTGGGCCGGAGTCTGTTCCTGTTTGTGGTTGCTGTCATTTTTTTTTTTTTTGTGGTACGGGGGGTTGAACCCAGGGGCGTTCTACCTCCGCGCTACACCCCCCGGCCCTATTTTTTATTTTGAAACCGGGTCTCACGAAGTTGCGGAGCGCCTCACTAAGGAGAGGGAGAGACAGAGAGAGAGAGAGGGAGAGGGAGAGAGAGAGAGAGAGAGAGAGCGAGAGCGAGCTGAGGCTGGCCGCGAACCTGGATCCTCTGGTCTCCACTTCCCAAAGTACTGGGATTACAAGTGTGCGCCACCACGCCTGGCGCTGTCATTTTTTTTTCAATTTTTATTTTTGTGGTACTGGGGATTGAACCCAAGAGGATTCTACCTTTGAGCCACACCCCCAGTCCGTTTAATTTAATTTAATTTTTTAATTTTGAGACAGGGTCTCACTAAGTTGCTGAGGCTGGCCTCCAACCTGAGATCCTCCTGTCTCAGCCTCCCAAGTCCTGGGATGACAGGTGTGCACCGGCTCGATTGCTATCACTTTATGTTTACTTATGATTGCAGCTCTGTCCCCCATTGTTGTATTTCTCTCTCCCCTTCTCCACCCCACCAAGACAGGCCATAGAGCCGGGAATACCTCCTCCCCAGGTGGGCCACAGAAACGCCACTCTTCCCTGATCTGTCTTGGGTCTGGACAAAGGAATTCTCTGATCTCTCTTGTGTGAGAGTGAGACTCAAGACCCTCATTCCAGGGGGGTGCCGCCCTGTACCCCGAGGGAGGAGCGCTGCACAAAGAGGTGACAAGAATCTGGACAGACAGGCTTGGCGGCCCCCTCTCGCCCCCCAGTCTGCGGGCCTCAGATCACACGCCTTGGTCCAAGCACACCCCTGCGTGGGGCCCACACTCACCAAGCCTACACAGAGAAGTCGGGAGCCCACCCTGGGGCTTCCCCCTGGGCCTGCGTGCTTCAGTATGAAGTTTCCAGTGCTGGGTAAAACTTGGATCAGGCTGGGTGTGGTGGCGCACGCCTGTCATTCCAGTACTTGGGAGGCTGAGACAGGAGGATCCCAGGTTCACCGCCAGCCTCAGCCACTTAGTGAGGCCCTCCGCAACTTAGGGAGACCCGGTTCCTAAATAAAAAATAAAAAATAGAGCTGGGGGTGTAGCTCAGAGGTAGAATGCCCCTGGGTTCGATCCCCAGTACCGTAAAAAAAAAAAAAAAAGATTCGCGCAGCCCAGAGTGGGAACCACAGACAGACACTTCTGCCCACCAAGTCTTTCTAGGCTCGGCCGGGCTGTGGGCTTGAGACTCTCTCCCGGGGTGATGGCTCCGGGTTGAAGCAGGCAGGGAATCGGGATTAAGCTCAGTACCCGTGCAGAGCCCGGCTCCTCTGCAAACCTCGGGGTCCTGCTGCCCCCGCGCGGCTGCGTAGGGAACTGCAGCAAGTCCTGGTCCTGTCTCCTGAGACCGGTGCAGAGGCGCGCCGAGGTCCCGCGTGGAGGATGCTGGAAGACTCCGGCGGCGTCTGCCAGTTCATTTTCTAATTTATTTATTTTTTTGCGGTACTGGGGATTGAACCCAGGGGCATTATACCTCCGAGCTACACTTCCAGCCCTATTTTTTATTTTCTTTTTCTTTCTCTCTTTTTTTTCTATTATTTTGCAGTACTGGGGACTGCACCCAGGGGCATTCTACCTCCGAGCTACACCCCAGCCCTATTTTTTCTCTTTTCTTTTTCTTTTTCTTTCTTTTTCCTTTTCTTTCTTTCTTCTCTCTCTCTTTCTCTCTCCTCTCCCTCCCTCCCATCCTTCCTTCCTTGCAGTACTGGGGATTGAACCCAGAGGCATTCTACCTCCGAGCTACACCCCCAGCCCTATTTTTTTCTTTATTTTGAAACAGGGTCTAAGTTGCAGAGAACCTCACAAAGTAGCTGAGGCTGGTTGTGAACCTGGATCCTCCTGTCTCAGCCTCCCAAGTACTGGGATTACGAGCATGCGCCACCACGCCCGCTTTTATTTTTGAAAGTTAACATGAGCAAGTCCGACTTTTCTGTATGAGTGTACAGGGACTTGATCCTACATAGACCTTTGGGGGAATCCGGGCAACAAGAACGCCGTTGAAAAATGCCGGCCCTTTCAGTATCAGCGCTGCGATTGGGATTCAGAACAGCCCCATCGCCCCAGCATCCCCCTGAGCTGCCGCATGAGAGTCATAGGAAAGTGGCTTTGTTTCTCCAGCTTAGCACTCTGTCCCCAGTACCTACGACGACAGCTTGCGAGCCAGCCAGATGCGGTGGCGCACGCCTGTCATCCCAGTGCTTGGGAGGCTGGGACAGGAGGATTGCAGGTTTGAGGCCAGTGCAAGGTAACTTAGCGAGACCCTGTTTCAAAAACAACAAATAAGCCGGGCGTGGTGGTGCACGCTTGTCATCCCAGTACTTGGGAGGCTGAGACTGGAGGATCCGGGTTCGCGGCCAGCCTCAGCTACTTAGTGAGGCCCTCCGCAACTTTGTGAGACCCTGTTTCAAAATAAAGAATAAAAAATAGGGCTGGGGGTGTAGCTCGGAGGTGAATGCCCTTGAGTTCAATCCCCAGTACCGTGAAAAAAAAAACACCAAATAAAATAGGGCTCGGGGGTGTAGTTCAAGGGTAAAGGGCCCCTGGGTTCAATCCCCAGCAAAACACACACACACACACACACACACACACAGACACATACCTTGCATAGGTACTTGGTAGACATATGTTGAATGAATGAATGAATGGAACAAACATATTTTGATGCCGACACATGATGAAAGTTGGTATTGCGAGCGCTACCAGGACAGGTCTCGGTGGAGCGTGACCTTTATTTCTTAACACAGAACGAGACAGTGATGTTGAGCCGACAAAAATCCAAAGCCGTTGTCCTGGCCCCCGTAGGGTCTCTCATTCCGCAGGAGAGGGAGAGAGAAAAACTAAAGCAATGCTTCCGCGCAAGCTGGGCATGGAGATGGGTTTTCCAAATGTCAAGGAGCCCCCAGGGTGGGCTAATTTCCCGAGTCCCTGGCAATGCCAACCCCTCCCACCAGTACTGCCACCACGTCCAGGCACGTGGTTGGATAATGGTGGGGACTTCCAGGAGAGAGAATGTGGTTCAGCTGTCTCTTCATGGCTTTTGGTCACTCCCCAAGGGCCTAAGGCAGACTCGTGGACTCCTTGTGGAAAACCACAGTTATTCTCATGTTCTGCGTACCACTAGGAACCCAGGGTCCCGCTTACAGAGACCCCGCAAAGCCATGCCTGGCACCGGCTCGCTTGCCTCAGAAAAACCCCTCTCACTTCCCCGGAATAAAAGTGGCGAAAGCAAACGAGAGGCGCGTCGATTCAAAGCCATGCTGCTCGCGATGAGGCCGGCTCCTTAGCACCCTTCCACGACGTGCAGCCCTCCCCGAGGTGCGCTCATTCCACGCCCGCCGCACGTCTCCAAACGAGTATGAAGAGTACTCCGTGGTAGACACACGTGCAACCTTTTGCCTTCACGGGGACTTTAAAATGATGAAATAAGCCGGGCGTGGTGGCGCACACCTGTCATCCCAGTACTTGGGAGGCTGAGACAGGAGGATTGCAGGTTTGAGGCCAGCCTCAGCAGTTTAGCGAGACTCTCAACAACCTAGCAAGACCCTGTTTTAAACAAACAAACAAATAAAATAGGACTGGGGGTATAGCTACAAGGTAGAATGCCCCTACCCCCAGTTCAATCCCCAGTAACACACACACACACACCCCAAAATAAGGAAAAGAAAAAAGAAGGCTCCTTCCCGGCCCTGGTACTGGGGAGACAGTCAGAGCCCGCTCTTCCAGCCCCGCGTCTTCAGATCCTCAGGAACCCCAGCATCCCGGCGGTCAGGAAGACGAGGCGACCTTTCTGCGGCTGAGCTTCCGCAGGGCCCCCTGGAGGTCTCTGTTCCTCAAGCTGTAGATAAAGGGGTTCAGCATCGGGGTGACTGCTGTGTACATGACGGCAGATGCTTTCTCCTTCACAGCCGTGCGGACCGAGGAGGGGCACAGGTACACCCCGATGGTGGTCCCGTAGAAGAGGGCCACCACAGAGAGGTGGGAGCTGCAGGTAGAAAAGGCTTTCTTCCTGCCACCCGCGGAGGGGACCTTCATGATGGCCGCCAGGATGCGGGCGTAGGAGGCCAGGATGCAGACGAAGGGCGTGGCGATCACCATGGCGGCCACCACGAGTACGAAGAGCTTGTTCACCGAGGTGTCCGTGCACGAGAGCCGGAGCAGAGGCGTGAGGTCGCAGAAATAGTGGGGCAGCCGGTTGTCGCCGCAGAAGACCAGGCGGGCCATCAGGAGGATGTGGGTGAGGGAGATGAAACAGGAGAACACCCACGGGCCCCTGACCAGCAGTCCACAGAGCCGCGGGCTCATGATGGTGGCGTAGTGTAAGGGGTGACAGATGGCCACGAACCGGTCATACGCCATCACGGCTATTAGGACGCTGTCCATGATGCCAAAAAAATGGAAGAAAAACATCTGGGTGAGGCAGCAGGAGTAGGAGATGGACCTGCTCCTGGTGTGGATGCTCACCAGCATCTTGGGCACCGTGTTGGTGGCCAGGCACAGGTCGACCAGGGAGAGGTTGGCTAGGAAAAAGTACATAGGGGTGTGGAGGCGGGCGTCCAAGCTGATGGCCAAGATGATCAGCCAGTTCCCCGCGACCGTGACCAGGTACATGCAGAGGAACAGGGAGTAGAGCACGGTGTCATGTTCCGGCTTCTCCGAAAGTCCCAGGAGGATGAATTCCGACGCGCTGGTTTGGTTCCATGGTGCCATGGGCACGATTCTTCTGGAAGCATGAAAAAGGAGAAGTTACATGGATGTGGTGGAGAGTTTGGGAAGGTCAGATGAGACCCCGTCTCAGTGTGGCTCTGGGCTAATGACAATACCTTGAGCCCTTGACCAAGTGTTCATGTGAACTCGTCTCTTGAGGCTTGGATTCAGGAGTCTCCTCTGAACAATTCCATCTCATATAAAGATTGAGAGTGGATCACGCATGGGCCTTTGCAGAGAGAGCTACCAAAGGGTGTTCTTCAGCAGAAACAAGCTGTGCCCAGAATGAAGCGTTATCTGACTTCAAAGCGCACGTGTGCAGGGAAGTAGAGGAAGTGCGGGAGAAAGGTGATCGGATATGGTCAACGAGCCATCTATGCATGTATGGAAATGTCACGGAGATCCCATTAATTTGTACAATTAATATGTGTCAATAAAAAACTAGGCAACAAATGTGTGTGTACACATGCACACACACACATATATGTGAAGCAGAATTAGAATAAAAATGTAAGGTTCTTATATAGGAGAATAGAAATATATTGTGTTTGACTTTCTACATCAAGTATAGATGAAAAAACCTTAGGGCTAACCACTAAACGATTGGGCATAGAATGTGTAAGTTCTAAATTGGTAGTAATGCTGAGCATGGTGGCACATGCCTGGCATCCCTGTATTTGGGAGATTGAGACAGGAGGATCGCAGGTTTGAGCTCAGACTGGGCAACGTAGTAAGACCCTGATTCAAAATAAGCCAGGCGTGGTGGTGCATGCCTGTGATCCCAGTATTTCGGAGGCCGTAACAGGAGGATTGCAGGTTCGCGGCCAGCCTCAGCAACGTAGTGAAGATCACATCAACTTAGCGAGACCTTGTTTCCAAATAAAAAGAGGGCTGGGGGTATAGCTCAGAGGTAGAATGCCTCTGGGTTCAATCCCCAGCACCATACATTCCAAGCTACACCCCCAGCCCTATTTTTATTCTTTATTTTGAAACAGGGTCTAAGTTGCGGAGGCCTAAGCAGTTGAGGCTGGCCGTGAACCCGGATCCTCCTGTCTCAGCCTCCCAAGTACTAGAATTACAAGCGTGCGCCACCATGCCTGGCAATACAAAAAATTTTAAAAAGGGCTGGGGGTGTAGCTTGGAGGTAGAATGCCCCTGGGTTCCATTCCCAGTACCAAAAACAAAACAAAAAAAAAAAAATAAAAAGGATCAGGTGTTAGCCCAGTGGTAGAATGCCCCTTGTTCAATCCCCAGTAAAACACACACACACACACGGTAGTAAGGGTACCACATACATAGATTTTGATCAAACCACTTTGTCAGGAAGGGAGGTAGCCGTTCATAACTGTGTGCTCCCTGCCCACAGATTTAACCCACTATCGGTGGAAAGAAAAGAGTTTTTGCAGTACTGGGGATTGAACCCAGGGGCGTTCTACCTCCGAGCTACACCCCCAGCCCTATTTTTTCTTTATTTTGAAGCAGGGTCTTACTAAGTTGCAGAGGGCCTCACTAAGTAGCTGAGGCTGGCCGTGAACCTGTGATCCTCTTGTCTTGGCCTCCCAAGTCCTGGGATGACAGGTGTCCGCTACCACACCTGGATCAAAGTAGTTACCGATTCTACGTTCTGACCTCGAGTTAGCCGTTCATGGCACTCTGTGGCACTGAGGACATCCTACCTCGTAGTACCACAATTTGAGTGAAAGAGTCAGATTTCTCTTAAAGTTCCAAAGAGGAGCTGTGGATATGCGTTTATTAGATCGCTTTGCCCGTGAACGGATCGAGACGGGCTCTCCCCAACGGCTCGGCGCTCACCCACTCTCTGCCAGTCCTCATTCTTCAAGAGTTCTTGGGAAGAGACTCAGGAGCCGGGAGATGCCTGCTTTTCCTTGGCTTCTTGGTGAGCCTCCACTCAAGGAAGCCCCGCTCCAGGGGCGTCTGCACCCCTAGACGCTGCTTAAGGTCTCAGCCTGGAGAGATCATGAATCTTCAGGGGGTTTAAAGCCTCAAGAATGGGATTAACCTCAGTTCTGCCTACAGAACCACGGCCAACTGTTCTCTGGAGCACTCATGTGGACTTAGGAAAGGTGGACCAGTTACTAAAAAGAACGCTGCCTCAGGATGGGTGTGCAGGCACATGCCTGTAACCCCAATTCTTGGGAGGCTGAGGCAGAAAGATGGCAGGTTTGAGGCCAGCCTCAGCAACTTGATGAGGCCCTCAGCAGCCTAGTGAGACCCTGTTTGAAAAAAAAATAGGAAAGGGCTGGGGGTGTAGCTCAGAGGTAGAATGCCCCTGGGTTCAATCCCCAGTCCTGCAAAAACTACATCATCAACAACAAAACCTCCCCAAACCCACAGAAAACCAGTGCGACAAATCATGGTTTTTAGGAAAAGTTTGGATAACGAAACTGTGGTATAGACACGATGGAATTTTACTCAGCCATAAAGAACAAAACTATGTCATTTGCAGGGAAACGGATGGAATTAGAGAATAATGTGCTAGGTGCGATCACCCAGTCTCGGAAAGTCAGGGCCAAAGGTTTTCTCTCATGTGTGGGAGCCTGAGAGAAAATAGGAAAGAAAAGGGACTTCAGAGAAATGAGAGAGCAGTAGAGGAGTGGAAGGGGATGAGGGAGGGAGGAGAGGAGGGAAAGAGGGCGGCTGAAGAAGGAAACAGTTCAAATAATGCTGTGTCCATTATGAAGGGATCACTGCCAATCTAACACGTACGGGGGTGTCTGGAGGGAGTCACAGCAGCCGGGCGTGGGGGCGCACGCCTGCCATCCCAGCACTCAGGAGGCTGAGACCGGAGGATCGCAGGTTCACGGCCAGCCTCAGCAACTCAGCGAGACCCTCAGCAACCTAGCAAGACCCTGTTTCAAAATAAAAATGCTTGGGGGTGTAGCTCAGAGGTAGAATGCCCCTGGGTTCAATCCCCAGCACCAACCCCCCCAAACCAAACAAACTAAAAAAGGAACTCATGCCTGCCTCCCTCCCCCCTCTCACTCTTTCTCTCTCTCTCTCTCCTCTCTCTTTCTCTCTATCTTTCTATCTTTCTAACAGGGTCTAAGTTGCTAAGGTTGGCTATGAACCTGCAATCCTCCTGTCTCAGCCTCCCAAATACTGGGATTACAGGCATGTACCATAAAAAGTATTTAAATAGAAGAAAAAAGCTAGAAGCAGGTGTTGATTTGTTCAGTAAGAATCTTCCAGTCTCAGAGCTGGGCGTGGTGGCACACACCTGTAATCCCAGTACTTGGGAGGCTGAGAGGGGAGGATCACAGGTTTCAGGCCAGCCTCAGCAATTTAGCAAGACCCTCGGCAACTTAGTGAGACTCTGTTTCAAAATAAAAATAAAATAGGGCTGGGGGTATATCTTGGAGGTAGAATGCCCCTGGGTTCTATCCCTAGTACCAAAAAGAAAAAAAAATCTTTCAGTTAGTGAATTAGAGACTGTCTCTCACTAATTCTACCAACTCCCATCCAGTCAGTCTCTCTGTCTGTGTCTCTCTTTCTGTACTTACTTGGCATTCTTTCTCCCTCCAGACACCGTCACTCAGGCATTCGTTAAACTGGCAGAGCTTCCTCCCTCATGATGGATGGCGGAGGCGGACTCTTTGGGCCAGAAGGATGCCTCTGAGGTGTGCAGGCAAGTACCCTCCTGGCCCAAGAAGGCACGCTGAGGCAGGGGATAAATTGCAGGAACCGAGGGAATATTTACAAATCCCAGGCCAATAAGAAAAATGTCAATCCCCAAAGCTCCTTGTTAGACAAACTGTCCAATTTCCTCGATTCCCTGAATAGTTCATTTTCCTGTGGGGGCTGGAGCAGGGCAGGAGGAAGCCCGCATGGACCATTTAGGTGTTCAGAAAGCAGTTTAGGGACAAGTTGTAGTTTCTCAACTTTCTCTGCACCCTCTCCTCTGGGAGCAAACTCTCCCTGACTCCTGAACTCTTCTGTTGGAAACATTTATATTTTTTTGGTATTGGATGTTGAATCCAGGGACATTCTACCTCCAAGCTACACCCCAAGCCCTTTTTATTTTTCTATCTTATTTTAAAACAGGGTCTCCAGACTAATGTATGCGTATTTATGTTTATAGCTGCACAATTCACAATTGCCAAACTTTGGAACCAGCCAAGATGCCCATCAACTGATGAATGGATTACAAAACTATGGGATATGTACACAATGGAATTTTACGCAGCCACAAAGAAGAACAAAATTACATCATTTGCAGGGAAATGGAGGGAACTGGAGAACATTATGCTAGGTGAGATTAGTCAGTCACAAAGAGTGAAAAGTCGAATGTTCTCCCTAATACGTAGAAGCTAGGGAGAATGGGACTTAGAAGGGAATCCAGACAAAGGAGAAAACTTTAGATGAGCAAGAAGGGGACCTGAGGGAGATGGGAGGGGGTAAGAGGGAAACCCACTAATGCACACAATGTATATACACAAATTTATCAGAGTTGATCACTATGCTGAGCACGAAAAGGAGGGAAGGGGGAGGGAATAGGGTGGGATTTGAGGGAGGGCTAATGAGCAATGTGTGCATGCATGCTTCTGATACCCTGACACTCATCAAAATGTATAACTACAATGCACCAATAAATGACTATATTTAAAAAAATAAAACAGGGTCTCACTGAGTTGCTGAGGGGTGTAGCTTGCTAAGTTGCTGAGGCTGGCCTCCCATCGGTGATCTTCCTGTCTCAGCCTCCCAAGCACCACCACCACCCTGCTGGAAATTTTTATTATTTGCAACCACTGTTTCTCACCACTAGGAGAGTGAAGAAACAATGTAAACCTTTTCTGACATTCGCCCAGTGACTGGTAGCTGAAGTAAAAGTCTGCTTCCAGCCCCACTCAACCTGCAGAGGGCGACACTAATAAGGGCATCCTGGTTCCCTTTCACTGCTGCTCCAGCAGGAGCTAGAGTCCACGCTGGTGGAGTTGTGCAGAGAGAGACCTGCCTAGCTGAGAGCCTGCAGCTAGATTCCCACCGAGCATCACAACCACAGCGGAATTCCTGGAGTCTTTGCTTTGCATTTTTAGAATTCAGTTTATGAAATTACCCTGATTATTGGATCACAAGTTCACTCAATAAACACCCCCAGAACTAGTGAACACGAGGGACCCATTTTTAAAAGCCTTTAGTCATGTAAATACCCACATAATAGATACAAGTAAAGAACATAATACTAGGTGGAGCCATATGAGATTGCCAACATTCTGTGTGTGTGTGTGTGTGTGTGTGTGTTACTGGGGATTGAACCCAGGGGCATTCTACCTCTGAGCTACACCCCCAGCCTTTTTTAAATTTTGAAACAGGGTCTTAAGTTGATGAGGGTCTCACTACATTGCTGAGGCTGGCCTCAAACCTGCCATCCTCCTGTCTCAGCCTCCCAAGTACTGGGATTACAGGTGTGTGCTACCATGCACATTCTACCATTTTTGTCTAAGAAAATTAGCAATCTTTCTCATGCTCAGCTTCATAGAATGAGCTCCATCTACTCACGGCCCAGCTTTAAGGATTATCCGGTAGAGGCTTTGTCCTGTCTGCACCCTACTTACACTGACCATGGTGTCACTCAGCTCTTCATTGCTGTGATAAAATGCCCGAGGAAGCCACATTAAAGAGGGAAAGGTTGGTTTTGGATCATGGTTGCGGTGGTTTCCATCCATGGTCAGCGGGCTCCACTGTGGCTGGACCTGTGGGAAGCAGGACAGCATGGCAGAAGGGCATGGCAGAGAAAAGCTGCTCACTTTTGGCAGCTGGAAAAGAGAGGGAGAGAGAGAAAGAGAAAGAGAGGGGGCCAGGAACAAGATATAGTCTGCAAGGGACCACTCTCTCCAATGAGGCTGCACCAAGAATTGGCGCCACCTCTCAGTGGTCCATTTAGCTATGAATCCATCCATGCATCAGTCCATGGATGCAGCCAGAGTCCTCATGATGCAATAGCCTCCCGAGAGCCTGCTCTGAGCATTGCTGCATGGGGATCCAGCACTCAGCACAGGAGCTTCTGGGACATTCCCGATCCAGCCTTTCGTGCTGTTTACATGATGACTCACATTTATTGACTTGCGTTTGTTGAACCATCCTTGCATTCCTGCTCGGTCATGGTGCACAACCTTCTTTTTCTTATTGATATATTTTTGTTTAAAAACTATATTTTATAAAATAATGTAATGAGAAAAGTGGTACCATTTTACATTTTTGCACATCCCTAATGCCTGGCTTAATATAAGACAACTGTATTCTCATATCTGTGTCTTTATGCCTATTATGTTATGCTGTTTTGGATAAAGTATATGAAGAACAGCAGGACTTAGAAAGATACATGGTTTGAAAGGAAGAGCATTTAAGTAGCCTTTTCAGAAATTTGCTGATTTTTCTTTCACACTATACCAAACTTTACAAGAGGTTTTTTTTTTTTTTTTTTTTTACACAGAGTAATTGCAACAAGGAATAAGAAAACAAATATCTGAGCTGGGGGTGGTGGCGCACACTTGTAATCCCAGCACTTGGGAGGCTGAGACAGGAGGATTGCAGGTTTGAGGCCTCAGCTACTTAGGCCCTCCACAACTTAGTGAGACCCTGTCTCAAAATAAAGAATAATAGGGATGGGGATGTAGCCTGGAGGTAGAATGCCCCTGGGTTCAATCCCAGGTACCACACACACACAAAAAAGAAAATATCTGAATTTTTATACTCTTACGTTAAAATTCATTTGTATCTCTTGCAATTTGAATGTAGCATTTACACACATTATTTTATACCATCACCCATTAGTCTTTTGGAAAATACTGGTTCTCTAAATTATGTCAATTTTCCAAATGCTAACACATGTTATACAATATAATAAATCACACTTGTTGATAGTACCACTGATATTAAAGAATCTTTGAGTATTGGGAATATTAAGATACAGAGACTGATACAAGTTTTCAAAATTCTAGGTTTTCACACAAAAACTTGCCTTTTGTTATTGGCAATAGTTGAAGATTCATATTTTGGAAATTCATATTTTGGCGCAGAGTGGCTGCTGTGCCCATGGTAACTTTGATCCTGAAATTCCATCCTACATCTGCCCTGGGAGCAGCCCACAGGGTGCCCCATGCCCCTTCACCCAGCCCCTTTAGGGTTTTAAGAAAATCAACAGGGTCCACTCTCCCATAGAGCTTCCCCAGGCCGACAACCCGAGAGTCCCAGCTTCCTAAACTGAACGTGTTGTGTTCCTTCCTGGATTCAGTCAGAACCGCTCCTGAAATAATCTCAGATCCTTTTTTCTTTTTTGGTACTAGGGATTGAACCCAGGAGTATTCTAACCTCCCAGCTACACCCCCTAGCCTTTTTTATTTTGAAATAGGGTCTTTAAGTTGCTGAGGGTCTTGCTAAATTGCCAAGGCTGGCCTTCAACCTGTGATCCTCTCGTCTCAGCCTCCCAAATACTAGGATTATAGGTGTGTGCCACTGCGCCTATCTCAAGTCACTTAACCTTTGAATTAAAGGCCCCTGGATCTTTAAGAGTGTAACACCAGACTGGAAAGAGGCAGACCAGACGCCATGGGAGGGAAGCTCAGGTCCCAGCAGGCAGGGGTCCTCGGTGGGCCACACAGCACTTCAGCCACCAGCAAGAAGTCTAGGAATTTCCACACCCGCCTGTCTGAGAAGTCCTGCAGGGTGGACAGTGAGGGGGCCGGGGACCGTGCCCCACCAGCACCCCTGCTCCCACACTTAGCTGACTCACGATCCATAGTCCAACGAGCACAAAGCCTCAGGGCTACGGAGGCGGCCTTGCTGGTAAGACAACCAGAAATCAAGTGAAACTACGAGAGAGGGGCGCAGGGCTCTGGGTCTGACCGCACGTGGAGACCTAGCCCAAGAGGACTTTGCTCAGTACCCCACCGTGGAGGGAAGCAGGCGCTCTGTGCCCCAGAAGTGCTGCCTCCGACCACTCTCGGCTGTCACCTGCTGCCAGGGCAGGAAGTACCAGGTCTTCACCGTCCCCAGTACCAAGGGCCTCCATCCGCCAGGGCCTCTGTCCCCTGGGAGTGGCATCCAAGTCCTGACCTGGACACTGTCTACACCAGGCGGTCCACACCAACTCCCGATGGGGAGGATGAAGCTACATCAGACTCGCCTGTCCCTGGACTCGGAGTCTACGCACTGATGCCCGTTTTCTTCCTGTGTTCTTTGAAGATGACTTGCCTTCCAACGAAAGGTGGAACCTGCACTTTTATTCCTTTAAAAAATTCAAAGAAAAAAAAACACCCTGATTTCATTAAGGAGAGATAGAAGCTGGGCGTGGTAGTGCATGTCTGTAATTCCAGTACTTGGGAGGCTGAGATGTGAGGACGGCAGGTTTGAGATGAGCCTCAGGAACTTAATGAGGCCCTCAACTTAGTGAGACCCTGTTTCAAAAAGTTAAAAAGGGCTGAGAGTGTAACTCAGGTAGAGTGCCCCTGGGTTCAATCCTCGGTACCAAAAAAAAGATGGAAGTTATCATATCCAAGTGCTAGTATGAGATTAAATGGGTCCCCAAAACACTAGCAAACCAAACTAAATCAAGATGCTACAAGCCAGCTCTGGGATAAGCCCCGATTTCCACTGCTGGGAAAGAAGCCAGTAACTTCCCCAGCCACTTCCAAAACTGCTCCCGTTCACTAAGAAGTCTTCAGCTACAGCCTCTGAGGAGAAAGGGCAACAGCAGCTTTAATCCCGGGGTGGTGGCGGGACCACAGGAGTGTGAGACGGGGACGCTGGACCCTAAGGCCAAACAGGGCTCCCTCCAGTTGGCGCTGGTCGGAGTGGCTCCGCGCCGGCCCTGGACATCCTGTGCGTCCTGAGGTCACTGCTGCCTCCCGGAACCCGCTCCCTCAGGAAATCACCACACACCAAGAACACGGCGCTAGAAGCGTCTCCCCACCTACGTGGACAGGAGGAAACCACCCTGTGTGCGTCCCACACGAGAGGACCCCCAAAAGGAACACAGGCACAGTCTCATCCGAAGCGAGAGCTCAGCGGGGCCCACATGACGAGCCAGGAAGGACCCCGACATGAGTCTCTGGGCACTAGATCTATCCATGTTATTGTAAAGCATTTAGAATTGGTTACAGAAAAATAAGAGCATGAGAAAGGCAGACCATATCCTGTCGACAAACATTCCAAACCATCGACGTTCCTATGGAGGAGGAGGGGAGGGGGGATTCAGTAGGTCACCCGCTACATTTCCCTTAGTTTATTTGCGGTCGTTACTGACATTAAAACCATCGTAAGGGAAGAAAGGGTTGTAGGCAAGAAGCCTCCACTCAATGAGACCTGCTTCTCCCCCCTGCCAGCAGGGGCTGAGAGTTGACCTGGGTTCCTTCTCTCCTGTACCCGATCGGAAGACGGCCCGCCCGGTTCCCCTGCTCCCGGGTCCCTCGCGTGCCTGGGCCTGGCGGGCCAACGGCGTAATCCTGACGCAGGACCATGTGGACTGCAGGACAAGCTGTGCCTTCTGACGTCCCCGTCAACAAACAAGCGAGCGGGCCTCTTCCTTTCCTGTCTCTAGTCTTTGACCTTGCCAAAGCCAGAGGGAAAAAGGTAGATCCCAGAGACCCCAACATGTGAGCACAGCTAACAGTAACATTCCCCCCAAAAAAGATCTGTCTAGTACTGGATCTGTGACTGCTGCCAAAATCCAAACACGGCATCGGTAACCCCCAACCACAATCAGCACACCCGAGTTTACCCGAGTTCACCCGGGGTCCACCCGTCTGGAGGTTGGGTGCTGAGTTTTATTACAAACGCCTGTGCCTTTTAGAAGAACCGCACGCTCGTTCGTTCCAGGAACGCGCTGAGCCTATCACACATAGGAACGGGGCCGGAAGCCGGGGCTCCACGGCAGCAGGACGGTCACTAGTTCCCTGCCCCAGAGCATGTGGCCTGCGGGGCAGGGGCAGCAGGACAAGGCAGGTGCCTGCCAAGAAGGCACAGATGCCTGGGTGCCGAGTCCAGGCTGGTGAAGGGGAGCAGAGGGGCTGCTCGGGAGGGAAGGGCCGGGAGAGCGGGCAGCCAGGGAGGCCCCAGGAATGCAAGCCAAGGATGGGAAGGGAAGGCGCTGGTGGGACAGTGGACAGCTGAACCAGCAGCAGCTGGGTGGTGGCACTTGGAGACCTGACCTTCAACCTAAAGAGGCAGCAAGACTAGGTCTGGAGGCAGAAGCCTCCTCGCCAGGCCCCTGCCGCTGGGCTCCAGGTGAGGGAGGCTGACACTGGCCTCGTAGGGACAGCGGGGACTTTAACAGCAGTGGAACCCCAACCGGGAATTCCTGATGGAGGGGCTGAGCCTAAGACATCAGCAAAAACAAACAATGCAGACTCGCCGTGAAATGTGCGCTCTGCAGAGCTTACATCCTGGTTTCCTTAAGGCCGGGCACACCTGCACAGGAGCCAGAGATGGTGCCTCGTCCTCACCCTGGCTCCTAAGGACAAGCCTGCTCTGCATAATCGACATGCCTGTAAGAGGGCTTGCAGACAACTCAACTGCGGCCGGTGATTCACCCAGAAGGCACTGGAAAAACAGACGAAACGTGCAGGGTCTCAGTCCTCAGCCTGCTGTAACAAAATGCCACAAAAGAGGGGCCTTATGAACTACAGAAACTCAGCTCTAAGGCGAAGTGGGTGGCAGATCTGACGCCTGGTGGGAAGCCGATTTCTGGTGCCAGCAGGGGTCTGACTCTCGGGACTCTCTCACAGGGGTATTAATCCCATTGGTAAGGGCCCCACCCCTGTGACCTAATCCCTTCCCGAAGGCTCCATATCTCCTAAGACCATCACTGTGGGAGTGAAGATTCACTGTGTGAATTGAAGGGGGACACAGTCGGACCTCAACACAAAGAGACCAATGAGCAAGGGACCAAGACAGGCTACTGGGGCAGGCTGACCCAGCAGCCTGGCCTGGGGTGCACAAACAGGCGAAGACGACCTTCTGCAAAATAAGACTTTGACCCAAGTAGCTCATCCCCCTACAAACTTCCAAACCCCGGGCTTTTTACCCTGTCCACTTGAATTTAACTCAGCAGTTCCTTTATCATCGCACAATCTCCTCAATGATCCCCCCCCCCCCCGCCAAGAGTTCCAACAGCGCGGCTTCCCTTAGCAAACCTGAGCTCTGCTGGGCGAGCGCCGACCCCGCGCTTTAAACCCACAAAGTCACAGAGCGGAGCTCTGGATCCAGGTTGCAATGGCTTCTTAAGAAGGGCTGCTGGTCACCTGCAACATGGCAGCCTCTGCAAATATCGTCCATCCCGTGGCTTACCGTGTCCGACAGTGGGGCCAGACCCAAGAGCTTACTCCCCAACCCCAGGTGCACCCCAGCTGGCGGGGGGCCCAGAGCAGCAACACACCCACCTTTAAGAACCGTGGCCAGGGGCAAAGCTTCACCCTTTTCTGGAAGCTGCATCAAGCTCTGTAGCGTCAGGTCAAACTGCTACTAATTCCGAGGGACTCACAGGTCCATGGTGCGCACCCCAAGTGGCTTACCAGTGGGAAGCAGCTGGTGTCAGTGAGCGGCTATGCCGGAGGCAGAGGCCCCCCGAGTCCCCATTGCTGAGAGGGGATGAACACTTGGTGCCACAGCCCAGAGCAAGGCCTGGGCCTCCCCAAGATGCCTGCACCCCACACCACAAGGCTGGAGGACCGCTCCTGCCAACCTCCGACGCTGGCTCTGCGGGAGTGCATGCCAGAGCGCAACCACGGAGCCTGGCATTCCCTGCGCATCTACCTGGGCAGCTCCTGCCAGAGATAAGAACTCCTTCCTGAAACTGGTATTTGGGTTAATCAGATAAAAGCTTAGCAGCTCAGGCACTCGTGATCAGAAAGCGAACCCTTGGGCCTTGCTAGCACACGGCGAGCTCCCGCCAGAGCTTGAGCGCTGATCCTGCCAGCCCGGCTGTCCTCCCGGGGGTCCCAAGCCCTGCCTGCTCTGAGGGCTTTGCCAAGTGCCCTCCGCTCAGGAGCTGTGAGCATGAAGCCACTGGGGTCCTCCAAGGACAGGGCAGGGCTGGTAATAGTGTTACCAAAAAAGAAAAAGACTTCTCTACGTTTCTGTGCTAAACAGAATCTGAAAAGTTCCAAGATCAACTTATCCGGTTACCTTTCCCAGTAAGTGATAACCAACATTAGCACTTAAAATCAGGGTTTCTAACGTAGTGTCACGGATTGGACCTGGACTGTCCACCAAGGCTCGAGGCTTGGTCCTCAGCACAGCAGTGTTGGGGGGAGGGGAGCCTTTGGGGGGAAAGGATGGGTCCACAAAGCCTCCGACCTCGTCCATGGGTTAATGATTTGATGGGAAGTGGTGGGAATTTGGGAGGCGGGGCCCAGCTGCAGGAGTGTGCCCTTGGGGACAGTATCTTACCCCTGGTTCCTTCCTCTCTCTCCGGCTGCCATCAAGTGACCAGTTTTCCTCCACCACAGGGTTTCCTGCCTTGGAGCCAGCAGACCATGGACAGAGACCTTGGGTGCCGTGAGCCACGACAAACTTTCCTCCTCCGAGCTGGTTCTCACCGGTGTGCATCACTGAGACGAGACGCCGACTCACACGCTCATCCTGACCGCTCCAGCTTCCAAGGTGAGCACACCTCGTGGACAAAGGCTCACCACTGCAAGGAGGGGCTCAAAGCTGCAGGGACGAGGACCAGGGTCGCCGGGTGACAACCACACTGCTACTGGGAACAGTGTTTTTGCCCCAGAGCGTCTGTCTGCATGATTTCCTAGAAGAGATGACAGCCTAGATGAAAGAGCGTGCCCTTGGAGGGACAGTGTGGACTGCTGGGGGGGTGACGTCACCTGTGTTCTACCCGAGACGGTTGAGGCAGGCCAAAGCGCCTCCCCCCACTCAGCTCTAAGGAGGAGGGAGCAGTCAATGCAGGAAGACCCTGGAGGCCTCAGGGCACAGCTGTGACAGCCAGGCCGCCCCACCAGGACAGCTGACCACCACCATCCTACAGAATGGCAAGATGACACAGAACACCTACCGATTGTCATGAGGGCACTCCACCTCCCCCAGAGACACAGTAAGGCTCTGTGGCACCTGACAATCCCACGGGGACAGCAGCTGTGACAGCAATCCCCAGACACCTCTAAGGGAGGGCAGGAAGCCAAGTGCTACAGGACACATGCGGGGCAGAGACCACCCCGTCCTCAAAGCGGCACAAGAGGACAGAAGCCCCTAGCAGCCCGGGTCAAGGAGTCACTGTCTAGACGCCATCTTCCACATGCAACTTCCTGAAAACAAGACAGGTGACGCCGCCTCCCCACAGCTCCCCCTGAAATCCTACCTCATGTGGAGTTTCAGTTAAAACCTCCGAGCACACTAGGCCGATGCTGATCAAGGAGTCATGCATTAGCTGGGCGTGGTGCACATGCCTGTAACCCCAGTACTTAGGCTGAGACAGGATCGCAAGTTCGAGGACGGCCTCAGCAGCATAGTGAGACTCAGCAACTTGGACCCCGTTCTCAAAATAAGGGCTGGGGATGTAGCTCGGAAGCGGAGGGCCCCTGGATCCAATGCCCAGCACTGGAGAAAAAAAAAAAAAAAAAAAAAAGTAAAAGGAATCACTCATGACCATCCTGGCCTCAGCAGGCCAAACACTCCCAGCTCTGTGGGTCCTAAATGTGTTTCTGGTGAGACCTGGCCCCATGGGCATGATCTGGATTCTGAAAAAAAAAAAAAAGACAAAACAGGCCTACAACATGAATGCTTAACACACCTGGAATTGTTTCCCCAAATGCCAAAATGTTCATGCCAAGCTAGACTTCACAGATGACAAATTCACCTGGATTCTCTACAAGCACATTTTCAACTGGCAGTTAGAATGGGTCTCCCAAGCCGGGCGTGGTGGTACATGCTTGTAATCCCAGTACTTTGGGAGGTGGAGACCGGAGGATCCGGGTTTGCAGCCAGCCTCAGCTCTCTCTCTCCCCCCCCTACTTAGTGAGGCCCTCCGCAACTTCGTGAGACCCGGTTTCAAAATAAAGTATAAAAAATAGGGCCGGGGGTGTAGCGCAGAGGTACACCTGCCCCGGGTTCAATCCCTGGTACCGCAAAAGAAAAAAAAAAAAAAAAAAAAAAAAAAAAAAGAATGGGTCTCCCAAGTTCCACCGTGGAAGACGGACTTCCGCGTGAACCAATGCACATTCATCCCACCGCACGTTTGTTATTTCCTACCAACAAGAATGATTTAAGCTCCCGATAGGAGTGCTGGATGTCACCCTAGCAACACGCAGCAGCGTGTAGTTCTTAAGGAGTTATTTCAGAGGGTCCAGAGACAAACATCTGCAGACCACACCTAGACGAGCCATCCCTGGGAAGGCCAGGGAGGAAGCAGGTGCCAGCAGGCACGAGGACGTGTCGCCAGAGACAACCAGGCGCAGGTGTCTGCAGAGGGGAGGTGGCCAGCAGAGACGCCGGTGCAGAGGGCAGAAGTGGGGGGCAGGAGGAGGGCTCCGAGGACCCCAGCCTGCTGAGGGCGCAGGTTTTCTCGAGCACCCTTGGGTTTAAACAAGGCAGGACCACATCCGATCTGTTCCCATGAAGAAAATGCAGGCAGCAGCAACATGAAGGACGGAACAGAAGCCCAAGGTAGGGAGATCTGCTGGACACGGGTGTCCAAACAGGTCCCATCACAAAAATGGTCCCATCACAAAAATGGTCCCATCACAAAAATGGTCCCATCACAAAAATGGTCCCATCACAAAAATGGTCCCATCACAAAAATGGTCCCATCACAAAAATGGTCCCATCACAAAAATGGTCCCATCACAAAAATGGTCCCATCACAAAAATGGTCCCATCACAAAAATGGTCCCATCACAAAAATGGT
>PVJS01019464.1:5539-33790 GCA_004027185.1 Glis glis | reverse complement strand
CCAGGGGTGTTCTACCTCCGGGGCGTTCTACCTCCACACTACACCCCGGCCCTATTTTTTATACTTTATTTTGAAACCGGGTCTCACGAAGTTGCGGAGGGCCTCACTACTTGGGCCTCACTAAGTAGAGAGAGAGAGAGAGAAAGGGAGAGAGAGAGAGAGAGAGCTGAGGCTGGCCGCGAACCCGGATCCTCCGGTCTCTGCCTCCCAAAGTACTGGGATTACAAGCGTGCGCCACCACGCCCGGCCTGCTAAGGGTGGATTCTAAGCACCTGGACAGCTGGATGGTGACAGTTTTTTTGGCCAAGGGCTTAAGGGCATGGCTCGGATGGATCCCTGGAGACACCACATTTTATTTAAAGTTCACCACATTTTCAGATGCAGCATAACTATAAGATAATAACCACCAGGTCTCCTATTCATCTGCCCACCATCTTATGGGGCTGGGGGGCAGTAGCTGTTTCCCCTGAGCCAGGAAGTGAAGTGACTTGCCCATAATTACACAGCGTGTCGCTGTCAGAGCCAAGCCTAGAAGCAAGGTTCCCTGGCTCGGAGGCCCTTGCTCTTCCCAGCTCCCTGCCTGCTTCTTGGAACAGGAACACGTGGGCAACTGATGACACCAACCCTTGACGGTGTTTCGATGGACACAGACTATGTGCGTGGTGTGTCAGCCTTCAGCTAAGCATGACTGATGTCGCCTCCACCTAGGCCCTTGGCTGGGGCTGCACATGCTGGGATGACTGGCTCTCTGTCCTTGAGATCACAAAGAAGAAAACCCTCAGTGACAATACTAGTGGAATACTCATGAAAACATTGACTAGGGTGAAAACTACTAGTATCAAAAAGAGAAACAAATGCTAAAAAAAATCATGGAAGAAGCTGGGCATGGTGGCACACACCTGTAAATCCAGTACTTGGAAAGCTGAGACAAGAGGATCGTAGGCAGGTTCGAGGCCAGGCTCAGCAATTTAGCCAGACGTGCAGAAACTTGGCAAGACCCTGTTTCAAAATAAAAAATAAGTCAGTGTGGTGGTGCACACCTGTAATCCCAGTATTTGGGAGACTGAAACAAGAGGATCACAGGTTTGAGGACAGCCTCAGCAAGTAGTTAGACTCTTACCAACCTAGCAAAACTCTGTTTCAAAGTAAAACTAAGAAATAGGGCTGGGGTGTAGCTCAGAGGTAGAATGCCCCTGGGTTCAACCCCCAGTACAAATAAATAAATAAAATCATGAAGGACATGATTTTATCTTTCATGAGATGGGACTTATGAAACAGTTGATTTGGACCTTGAAAGATGAGGGGTGTGTGTGTGTGTGTGTGTGTGTGTGTGTGTGTGTGTGTGTTATAGAGGTGTGTGAGCTTACTCACTGGTATATAATGACTCCTGAAATTAACATTTCTCCAACTCTTAAACAATCCATACCCTTTTCTTTTGATAAACCTAAAATTTTCTTTAGACCTGGAAATTTAGATATCAGACCTTCCCATTTATCAAATTAAAGATTGCAGGAAGCCGGGTATGGTGGCGCACACTTGTAATCCCAGTACTTGGGAGGCTGAGACTAGAGGATCCGGGTTCATGGCCAGCCTCAGCTACTTAGTGAGGCCCTCCGCAACTTAGTGAGACCCCGTTTCAAAATAAAGACTAAAAAATAGGACTAGGGATGCAGCTTGGAGGTAGAATGCTCCTGGGTTCAATCCCCAGTACTGCAAAAAAACCAAAATTGTATCAAATTTTCTCTTAAAAATTATATATGGCTCCTTAGGGGGCACCACCCAGCCTCAAAATTCCCACAATGCTCTCCAGGTTCTGGAGGGTTCTAGAATCTCTATTTTTGACTCTTGCAATAAAATGGGAACAGGAATTGTCAGCGGGCTCACCTGGGAAGAACACAGTCATGCGGCTGCCTTTGCTCAATCCTATGTGAGCCTCTGAGCCTGGTGCGCCCTCTAGTGCCTGGAGCTAGAATGACCCTCCTTTCCTCTCCTGCAGCCCGTTTTTATGTCTCGTGATTATGGGGTGGGGACAGGCAGGGTGAGACCCAGTGACTGGGCCAGCCAGCATCAGCCCACATGCCCGACTCTAAAACCCTCTGTGGGCACTTTGCTCAGGGTCACCCCTCTCATTCTCCCTCCACATCAGCTGTTTTGGAGTGCAAAAATTAGGGGTACCACTTCATACTTCCTAGGATGTCTATAATTTAAAAAATGGAAAATAAGTATTGGTGAGGTTTGGAGAAATTGGAACCCTTGTACATTGCTGGCAAGAATGTAAAATAGTGCAGCCACTGTGGAAACCATTTTGGCAGTTCCCCCCAAAAGTTAAACATAGACTACCACAGGACCCAATAGTTCTACTTCTAGGTATATATCTTAAAGAATGGAAGCAGGAACTTGAATAGGTTCTGTACGCAAATGTTCATTGCAACATTATTCAACATAGTCAAAAGGTGGAAGCAATCCAAGACTCCGTCAACAGATGAATGGATAAACAAAATAGGATATGTACACACAATGGAATATTATTCAGGTACAAAAAAGAACGAAATTTTGACATGGATGGACCTTGAAAACAGTATGCTTAGTGAAATTGGCAAGACATAGAACAGGTATCATATAGCCGGGCGTGGTGGCGCACTTGTAATCCCAGTACTTGGGAGGCTGAGACAGGAGGATCTGGGTTCATGGCCAGCCTCAGCTACTTAGTGAGGCCCTCTGCAACTTACTGAGACCCTGTTTCAAAATAAAGAATAAAAACTAGGGCTGGGGGTGTAGCTCAAAGGTAGAATGCCCCTGGGTTCAATCCCTAGTACTGCAAAAAAAAAAAAAGAATAGGTATCATATAATTACATTTATACAAAGTACCTAGACTAGGCAAATTCATAGAGACAGAAGGCAGAATGGATGCTCCCAGGAACTGGGCAGGGGGTGGGGGGAAGAGAGGGAATGAGTGTTTAATGGGTACCTCCTTTCTGATGGGTACCTCGTTTCTGTAGGGGATGATAAAAAAAGTTTTTTTTGGTACTGGGGATTGAACCCAGGGACACTCTACCTCTGAGCTCCACCCCCCAGTCCTATTTTTTATTCTTTATTTTGAAACAGGGTCTCATTATGTTGCGGAGGGCCTCACTAAGTAGCTGAGGCTGGCTGCGAACCTGGATCCTCCGGTCTCAGCCTCCCAAGTACTGGGATTACAAGCATGTGCCATCAAGCCCAGCAATAAAAAAGTTTTGAGTATAGATGGTGGTGATGAGACTTGTGAATGTTAATTACATACCACTGAACATGCTTAAAATGATAAATATTGTGTTTTATATATTTTACCATTAAAAAAACTGCTAAATTTGGGAAGGCCATTCCCAAGCAAGAGGGTTTACAGTACTGGGCAGCACTCAGGCCCCAAGTTTAATCAACTGGGCTTGAAAGCAGCTGCTCCAAGTAGGGGTAGAAAGGGAACTCAAAGACCTTGGACATAATGGCTTTTGCCTTGGTGTCCCCTCCTCTGGGACTCCCAATCAGGATAATCCCCTTGTCTCTCTTAGGCATTTACTGCTTTTCACCTCAACTGCTAGAGGAAGCAAACTTGCCCTGTTCTTTATATACTTAGGTCTTGCTTACCCTTCATTAACATTGTGAATTCAACATGATCACCCAGGTTTTGGATAAGGAGCCTGAAGTTCTGAAAGAAGTAATGTGCCAAAGGTCACCTGGCTAGCAAGAAAGAGGCTGCGCTGAGCTGGGAGCCTGTCTCTTGTCAGTGGTCTCCAGGCCCCTGCCCCACCTCATCTCTTTCTGCATGACTTGGGACTGAGATGGCATACACTGGTCTGAGGGTTGTGGCCTGACCCTTGGTCCAGCTTGTGCTTCTGTGTGGCCCTGGGCAGGCCTCTCCTTAACAGGGCTGCTAGTTTCTTCTGTAGGATGGAGTTGCTGACCTGCCTGCCCTTCCCCGTCCACAGAGGAGGTGAATCTCAAAGGCTAAAGACACTGCTTTATAAATGGCAGGGTCTGTGGTGTCAGTTATCCTAAGTTTACGCTGGACCACTCAGCAATGTTAGTGGCTCACCGCTGTCAGATAGAAGGTCTCTCTCCTAACACTCCATTAACTCTCCGGGTAACTAGTCCCTCCACCGACCTAGGAGAGGCCAGCCCCTTGGCTAGTCTCAGGTTCCAAGGTTCTGCCTGGCTACCGGCTGGGGTTTTCTAGCAAACTGCTGGGAGAGGAAGCCAGCTCGAGGAATGAGGGCGCCTCTTGGGTTTACATAACTTGCTGAGCCCTGGACCCAGACTGAGAATGTGTTGACTCTGGCTGCTGAGAGGGTGGCCGGCTTGGAGTTGACTCCAAGATTGCTAATGAAACACTGTTCCTGTGGGGAGGAGTGTGACTGTCGTTTGTTTTCTCTGCTGCTCTTGTAGGCTCTCGTCTTGATTTTCCCTTGCTAAAGTCTTGACCTTTTAACTCTACTCCCAGTCCTGATGACCGGCCACTGAATCCAACTTACTGGTCCTTGGCCCCTCTCTCCAAATCCAAGGGGTTTCTGTCTTATTCATTCCACCTCCAAAATATTGAGACCATCCCTTTCTCTCATCTCTGTGGCCCCTGTCCTAGTTTGGTATATTCCTTTCTTTTTAACTGGACTGGTACAACTGTCTCTTTACTGATCTCCCAGCCTCGAGTCTGGCACCCACCAACCCATCTACACAGGTTACCATGGTGACTTTCCTTAAAGACCTGATCTTGTCACATGTCTGCTCAGATCACTTCAGAAAATTCCCCCCTCTTGCCATTCAAGGCCTTTACACCCCATCTCTCACGTCTCCTCTCCTGTCACAGCCTATAATCCAGCTGCAGTAATCTTCCTGCCAGTTCTCATGTGACTTTCAAGTCTCCAGGGCTTGTCTTGGCTGTTCCCTCTACTGAAGTGGTGCCTTTCCCTCTCCACCTCCACCTGGTGAAGTTTCAAGGCTCGACCCAAACTCTACTTCTTCTTTGAAACCTTCCTTGCCTGTCTTCCAGGTAAGTTTAGTTGCTCCCCTACAACCTTTATACAATCTGGTCACTATCTCTAAACTGTCTCACTAGACTTTAAGTTCATTTTAAGGGCTCTTTATTTACCTGTCTCCAGTGTCCCACTGGATGTTCAACACAGAATAGGTGCTGAGGTTTGCTTAACCAGCAAGTAAATGCTCATGAGAGTATGCTGAGACCACGTGCCAACAAGTCATGCCTGCTCGCCTGGTGCCTTCGTCTGAGCCTTCTCCATCTCAAGATCCTCCCCTCCCCCATCAGATCTACGTCTGCCTCCAAAACATACCACTCTCCTTTATGTGAGAGGTTCCTCTTGGGCATTCTTTAGATAGAATGGCCTTTGGTTTGATCCATACGTGTTTCTTCTGGTTCTGTGGCAATCCTCCATTCTGTCTCCTTCTTGATTCCCTTCCTGAGTCCACATGTGCCCATCTGTAGGCTCAGCACAGAGTAAGTGCTCATGGAAGACAGGGCCGGTGAACACACGAATGGCCCTTCTCTGCTGGGGTGGAGCAGATGCCCAGAAGACTTGGAATCAGAAGGCAAAGATGCTGCCACCCTATTGGTGGCTGTGTGAGCCATTGCGTGTCTCCGAGTTTGTTTCCTTGCCTTTAAATTGGGGATAATGATGCCTGTATTTGATGGACACGTATATATCTGAAGGATCAATGGAGGTGTAAGTGCCTAGCACAGCACCTGACAAAGGGCTCAGTGAACATTTCATTCACTCAGCCTCTGTTCATCAAGCCTAAGGAGGCTGCATTTCCCTGGTCACCCTCCTCCTGCTTGCTTGCTTACTTATTTTAGCACTGGGGATTGATCTCGGGACATTCCACCTCTGAGTTATACCCCCAGCCTTATTTTATATTTTATTTTTGAAACAGGGCCTCACTAAGTACCTGAGGCTGACCGTGAACCTGAGATCCTCCTGTCTCAGCCTCCCAAGTACTGGGATGACAAGCATGTGCCACCAAATCCAGTCCTCCTGCTCGCTTAGTCTTATTTATTTATTTATATTTTGTGGCACCAAGGATTAAACCCAGGGGCATTCTACCTCTGAGCTACAACCCCAGCCCTATTTTTTAAAATTTTCATTTTGAAACAGGGTCTCACTAGGTTGCTGAGAGTCTCACTACTTGCTGAGGTTGTCCTTGAACCTGTGATCCTCCTGTCTCAGCCTCCCAAGTACTGGAATTACAGGCATGTACCACCATGCCGGGCTCTTTCTGTTCTTTTATTTATTTATTTATATTTATTTATTTATTTATTTTTTGTGGTACTGAGGATTGAACCCAGGGGTGTTCTACCTCCACGCTACACCCCCGGCCCTATTTTTTATACTTTATTTTGAAACCGGGTCTCACGAAGTTGCGGAGGGCCTCACTAAGTAGAGAGAGAGACAGAGAGAGAGAGAGAGAGAGAGAGAGAGAGAGAGAGAGCGAGCGCTGAGGCTGGCCGTGAACCCGGATCCTCCGGTCTCCGCCTCCCAAAGTACTGGGATTACAAGTGTGCGCCACCACGCCCAGCTCCTGCTCTTTTAAATCAAGGATCTGGGCCCAAATGACTTCTGCCCAGGGTCCCTTGCAGCGTTTAGGAGGCAGGGTGATGTGAAAACACCTGGGTTTGAATTCTGACACTGTCACTTGAGCTACGTGAATTTGTCCCTACTTGTAAAAGGAACATAAATAGCACCTATCTCATAGGGTTGCTCTACGGATTAAATGAGTGTCAAGTAAATTAGTTGACACTCAACATTTAGTAGTTACTTCAACTTGCCTGGTGAATAAAAGTAGCTGAGGTGAGTGCCCCCGAAAGCCACACGTGATCATGCTGCCCCCCTGTGGACAAGAGGACACACAGTCCAGCAGAGGCGCCCAGAAGGATGGATGGGAGAAACCAGACTGCACAGAAGGCAGGCCCTTCTCTGCTCTGCTAATGCTTTACCCAGAAATATTTAGTAAGCATCTAAACCAGAACTTCTCTGACATTCACGTGCTTGTTAAAATGCAGGTCAGTTCTAACTCAGTAGATCTGGGCGCGGGGACCAAACCTATAACCTCCAGGTGATCTGATCCACTGATGCTTGCGTTCAGACCATTGAATAAAGATCTGAAGTATGATACATGTGTGGCATAACAGGAGCTGCTTATTGTCTACCACGTGCCCATGACTAGCAGTTAACCTTTAATGTACGTAGTCTTCAAAACCCTGTGGGATAGGTGCTATTTATCTCCATTTTCCAGATGAGAAGACTGCAACACAGAGAAAGTAGGTTCTCCATCATACGGCTAGTGCGGGGAGGGCCTTGGGTTCTAATTTAGGCAGCCTGGCCCCAGAGCCTACCAAGATGATGATGCCAACAGTGTGCGGAGGAAGACCTGAGGCGGGAGGGGCTATGGCAGGACACCAGCAAGTGTACTAGTGATCTAGGTGAGAGATGATGAGGCCTAAACTAGGGAGTGGCTGTGGGATGGAAAAGAGGGGCACAGAAAAGACAGTGGACAGGATTTGGTGGCACGCTGGATATGGGTGTAAGACAGGGAGCAGTCTTGGGGGGGTCTCTTGATATCTGGTCTGGACAATTGAAGGCATGGTCGTACCTACCTTGCTGTGCTGGGGAATATGGGAGCAAGGGCAAGTTTCAGGAAGAAGGTGAGACGGTCAATAGGAAGTGGCTTTGGGCCCTCTGGAGAGACATGAGGAGGCAGATGGACCCGAGTGTTAGAGCTCAGGAGTGGATCTGGCTGTGGATAAAGCTTGGGTGTGGCCCAGGTGAAGCCATGAGCGATGGAGCCAACTGCCCTGTTCTGTGCCCGTGGAGGAGGCGGGACTGGCATCGAGGTTCCCTTGGCTGCTGTGGAGACTGGCTTTGTCCATCTCACTGGGTATCTTCAATCTGGAGAGCAGGCAGAACAGAAGATACTGACAGGGCACAGGGAGAGTGGGTTTTGGAGTTCTATAGCAAGTATATCCCCTTGCCCCCAGATCAGCAGAAATGAAGACAATTCCAGAGACAAGGACCAGATGAATAAAGGCTGGGAGATATTTATTTTCTTTAAACAAGATCATAAATAAAGAAACAAAGTAGGTCCCAGATTCCGGACCTGCAGCAGGACAGGGATGGGAAGTTGTTGGGTGAAAGGCGGAGGGGGCTACACATCACCTTAGACAGTCACAGAAGAGATGGGCTTCAGGAGACTGCCCCTCCCTGCCCTTGGGAATGGTGCCCTGGGCAGCAGGGGGTGGCCGCAGTGCTGGGATGAGGCAGCTGGACATGGGCAAAGACTAGGGACGCTAGGTTGTAATGTTTCTATGTAGAGTGTCATGGAAACCACAAATGGCAACGAAAAGCTGTGGATCTAGAAGAGGCAAGCGGGCATTCTGCACACCTCCAGGAACCAACTATGAAAATGGTTAAATTTGATTATTAGAAGAAATTCCACAGGTTTTAGCCTGTGGCTTTGTGCATGGGCTGTATTTAACCTGGGTTGACCTGTGGCAGGTGAGGGCTCGAGGCCCCTGGAGCAGCCTGGCCTCAGCCCAGGGCAGGTGCCCAGACATATGACAGTGGGACGGGGGCTCACCCAGAGGGGAGGCCATGTGCTTGGACTGGCTGTACCTAATTTTCAGGCTGGTTTCTTGTGATGCTTGCTATCCACCACTCCTCCTTGGACCTAAGGCTAGGATCTTGGCCTTTCTGGGTCTTCCAAACCTGGAAGAGTAAGTAAGACTGGGATAAAAAGGTACTTGACTGGTGTTTGGGAAATATAAGGACCGCTCTGTACATTGTCCATCCCATGAGGTAGGGCAGGACATGCCAAGAACAATCTTGAGGAATGGAAGTCCCTGAGCCTGGGGAGACATTTGGACCCAGGGGCATTGCCTGATACCAGGAATAGGGTGCTTACCATAGGCAAGACAGGGAGAATAGGCAGGAGTTACCCCTGTACAGGGGAGGGGTAAGAGCAGGGACCCTGGGCTGGGCAGGCCAATGTGGACAAGGGCCCTGGAAAACAATGCTTTCAGTAGGAATACGTAAGGGGTGGTACATCTGGGGATGCCCGTCTACAGGGAGCCGGTGTCACATGGCCGGGCGGGATGGCAAGGAGACAGCGGCATCACAGTGGCCTCTGGTGCGACGTATTTACAACAGAGCTCGATGTTGCAGGAGAAGTGGAGAGCAGGTCACTAACAGCCAGGAAACACACTGTTAAGAGTAGAAAGGGAGAAAAAATGTAACCACATGAGCTTTCCTCTTGCTTATTCTGCCTCCTCCAGGAAGCCCTCCCTAAGGACCACCAAAGTCCTGGAAGATCTGTCCCACCTCCTCGTGGCTCCAGCCTGGGTTAGACACAGGTGTGCTCTCAGCATACCGCTCATTTGGCCAAGACTCCAAATTGTCCAGGGGCCCCAGTCAGACAGTTTATTAAGAGAAATTAAGTCTTCATTGATTTTGAGGATCCATCAATGGTGGGCTTCTAGAGGGGTGGTGGGGCATCAGAGTCATTCTTGTGGCTCACTGTAGCAGGCCCTGTCATCATCTCTGTTGCCTACCCTCCGTGTCATTCTCGTCTCTCTGGCATTCAGAGGCAGAAAACATTTTGTCTTCAAACTTTCTTTTTTTTTTGTGGTACTGGGGATTGAACCCAGGGGCATTCTACCTCCAAGCTCCATCCCCAGCCCTATTTTTATTCTTTATTTTGAAACAGTGTCTCACTAAGTTGCGGAGGGCCTCACTAAGTAGCTGAGGCTGGTTGCGAACCCAGATCCTCCTGTCTCAGCCTCTCAAGTACTGGAATTACAAGCGTGCACCACCACGCCCAGCTTTGTCTTCAAACTTTCTGAGTGTGGGTAGCAAGTTCCCCAGAACCCTCATCAAAAGGAGGGGCTTTCCAATGGCGGTAGTACCTCCTGACCAGGCAGATGGGCTCTTTGAGAATCCTGGGTCTTCTGTAACAGACTAGGGCTCCATGAGGTGGAGCAGATCCACGTGGTTTGGGTCAACATGCCTCTCCTTCCACCCCAACAAAGAGTCCAACTGTGTTTCCCTAACGAGATAAAGAACTTCCTAGGATGAGAGGCCCGGCTCTCTTTCTTCCTCTAGACTAGTGGTTTTCTCACTTTTGCCTCCCTTGAGAGATCTGGTAGGATCTACAGGCATTTTGGGTTGTGTGTCAGAACTGTGGTAGGAGGTGCTACTGACATCTAATAGGTAGAGGCCAGGGATGCTGCTAAACATCCTCCAATGTACAGGAGAGTACCCTCCACCCCCAATAAAGAATCACCAACTCCAAAATATCAGTAGTGCTGAGGGTGAAAACCTGCTCGGAATTTCTGCACAAACTCCATGGCCTTCCCAGTTCTGCTCAGCAGTGGGGCAGAAGACATAGAGAACTTCACGAGTAAGGACTGATTCCTACCCCAGCCTCCTTAGAAAGGAGCATGTCAAGAAAAAAGGCACGTAACAGTGAGGGGCGGGAGATGAGCATGACTTAACTGCAGCCTCAGCAACAGCCCACTGGACAAGAACATGCAAGCAGCCAAGGCGGCTTTGTAGAAACACACGTGGCTCTTTGTTGAGAAGGAGGAAGAGAGGCATGGTGACCCAGACTGGGCAATGGTAAGGCAGAGGTATTCACAACCTGCAAATACCGGCGTGTTGGGGCTGGCCAGCATATATCCTTACCACTGGAATCCACCGACGGGCTCTGCAAACCTGTGCCGGATCAGGAAAGTGGCAACGGCCTCTGCTACCTGGAAAAGGAAGAGATAGTCATGGTCATCTGAAGGCAGGCGGTGGTACTTAGCCTTAGAAGTCCTGTGGGCTTGCTTCTGTGGAAGGGTGGGCTTGGTGGTGTCCTCATGAGTCCCATCAGTCTGGGCAGCTTGAGATCGAAAGGACCCAGGCTAGGAGACTCCTCTCTTCATCCTTGCCAGGGATAGCTCCAGAGAGGTCAAGAGAAATGGGGGTTTATTTATTCCCTACAGTCACAAAGCACCTTTTTCCCACAGGAGGGGCTCATATTAATTCCTAACTGTAACTAGAGTTTACAATGCAGTTTCTACCCCAATCATCCCTTCTTCCATCTGGTTTTTAGGGTTAATGGAGAAGCAGACCTTAAAATCTTAACCACAGGGCCCTGGGATGAGACAGCAGGTGCCAGTAGCTCCTCAGCTCAGACACACAAAGCCCAGACCACAGGCAGTTGCCAGGGAGAGGTTTAGGGAGCTGGTCGAATTGCACAGGCCCCATAGCAGCTGCGGGTAATGCAGGCTGACACTCAGGCTTATCCTAGCTTCTGCGACATCCTAAGTTACTCTCACAGTGTCCTTCTAGTCTTTGAGTACCAGACTTACCTTGTCAGGGGCATCCTCATGGACTGCATGGCCACACTGGGGTAGGACCTGCATCTGAAACTTCCCTGGAGAGGAAACAAAGCCAGGCAACCTCAGGGACTGTAAGAGCCCCTCCTTACCACCTTTGCAGCCTCACTGATCATTCCAGGAGCCCAGAAACTTACCCCCCAAAAACTCTGCACCCAATTACCACATCTTTGATAGGGATATTAAGACTTATAATTGTAATGTTGGGCCAATCATTCTCCCTTCACTTTTTCCTTCTGTACCTATTTAGTGTGCATTTACTTCAGGCAAGATACATAGAAGAAACGGTTCCTGTTCTCGTGGGGTTTACAGTCTAGTGGGGAAGTAAAACACAAAAATCAACACTTTAGTGCAGCATGTAGTTCCTATGATGAAACTGGGCACATGAGGCTGTAACAGCATGGGAGAGGGGGCTTCGCAATCCAACAGGTATCCAGGAAAGCTTCCCACACAGAAAGAATAGCCTACACAAAGGAAAGAGAGGAAAGAAGGCTTGGCATGGCATTTAAAAGAAGGAAATAAAAGAAGCTTGTCATGGTGCTTATGAGAATGGTTTGTAATAAAGGCTGGAGAGGTAAGCAGGGGCAACATTAAGGGTTTTGTAGGCTATGCTATGGATTTTGAAATTTTTTTTAAAAAAGTTCCTATTTGAGTATTTGTGTGTCAGGCACTGTATTAAGTACCTTCTCACATTGTCTTATGGAACACTGTAAGCTCACAACTCATGTGTTAATTACTAAGAGGGAACAGACGGGCTGGAGATATAGCTCATGGGTAGATCACTTGCCTAGCATGTGTGAACCCTGGGTGTGATCCCTGCACTGTGGAGAGGGAGAGGGGGAGGGAGGGGGAGAGAGAGTGATAAAGAAGGTCCCCAAGGAGATAAAGGATTGAGGACTAAGGGCACCCACAGGTAGAGAGAACAGTCTCTGTGCCTCAGTTTTTCCATTTACAAAATAAGTGAATGAGCTCTGGATGTCCTGGCCATCACATTCTGTGGTTGTCATTCCAGTTACCCAGTGCTTCAGAAAGCTTTCACTGTATTCTTCTATTCATTTAAAAGTTGATTCTTAAATCTAGCCTATAAGATTACACAGGACAAATACTAAAATTCTTTTGTGAGATGATGAAATTGAGGCCATGAGAAGTGAAGTGTCTTGCCTAAGGCTGCTTAATTAGTGGAGGAACTGAGACTACTTCATTCAGAAAAGCCCAGCTTCGGCCCCTGCTCCTGCAGTGAGCTGCCTCTGGGGCTCCAGCTGAGCCGCCGCTACCCTCAATCTCTTAAGGTACTACTGTTAATGCATTTGGATCCAAACACAGAGCAATGTGTGTCCTTCTTGTTTTGTAAGCTTATATATTCCATGCCACTGGTGCTTGCCTCCCAAGATCATGTTATTTCCATTAAGGATAAGGGTTGGTATTCTTATTTACTTTATATCGCTAATAGGACCCAACACAGGGCTGGGGCACTGAGCAGGTGTAGTAAGTCCTGGATAAATGAATCATTGAATGACTGTCTAATCCCCAAACTTAGAACTCCAATCCCCTTGCTCCTTCCATTAGATCAGCCTCTGATGACCAAGGGTGTGTTTTTCATTCCCTTTTGGAAGAGTAGGAATAAATAATCTGGGAGAACTCACACATACTAATAACACCATGCTAGGTACAAATAAAATAATATCATCATGAATAATCTTCATAATTATTCTATGAGGTGAGAATATTTCCAAACCTTCTTCTCTCATTTTATAGACCTTAGGTTCAGAGAGCCTTAATTATTTACCCAAGTTGTACCATGGTAGTTTCTAGGATCCTATACCAAATTGATTTGGTTTGAACACAGTGCTGGGAAGGCTAAGGCTTAGAACCTATGAAGACTTAGCCACTCTCCTTTATTCTATGGAACATCCTTCAACCTAGCCATTTATTCTTTATATTCATGGGATACTTTCTTTAAAAGAGAAGGTGGTCTTGGCATAGTCCATACTGAAGAAACACGAGGGCATCTAATGAGGAATTACACATAATATGTTTGCTGGACACAATGAAAAGTATCATTTGTCAGGCTCATATTCACCCACATTCTACTTGAAACTCATATAACTGTACTAAGATATTATCTCCGCTGGACGTGGTGGCGCACACCTGTAATCCCAGAACTTGGGAGGCTGAGACAGAAGGATTGCAGGTTCAAGGACAGCCTCAGCAAGTAGTGAGGCCCTCCACAACCTAATGAGACCCTGTTTCAAAATTAAAAAACAGGGCTGGAGGTGTAGCTTGGAAGTAGAATGCCTCTGGGTTCAATCCCCAGTACCACACACACACAAGAAAGATATTATCTCCATTTTACAGATAAAGAAACTCAGGGTTAAAGAAGTTGTCAATTCACTCAGGCCACAAAACTAGTTAACAGTGATTTAAATCCAAGACTGAGTCGGGCATGGTAGCACATACTTATAATCCCAGCACTTGGGAGGCTGAGACAGGAGGATTGCAGGTTCACGGGCAGTCTCAGCAATTTAGCGAGGCTCTCTGCAACTTAGTGAGACCCTGTTTCAAAATAAAAAATAGGGTTGGGGGTTGTGCTCAGAGGTAGAATGCCCCTGGGTTCCATCCCCAGTAACACTAACATACACACACACACACACATACAAACACACACATACAAAAAAAAAAAAATCCAGGATTGTCATCTGATTCCAAGGCTAGTTGGTCACAAATGCAAGACATGAAATTGTCCAGGGAGAGAGAGCAAGTAGAGAAGGAAGGCAGGCAAGAACAGAACCTGCTTAAGCCTCACACCATGGTCTTAGAGTTGGCATCTCTTCTTCCTATACTCTCCAAATTATGATGTCTGTTGACTTCACTTTCCCCAAGTCTTTCACCCATACTAACACTGGAAACTCCACAAAATGGGTCCCACCGCCTCCACTGCCATATGGCCGACACACCTGCACCTGTGCACACAATGCCCAACATGTCACTTTCCTCTCATTAGATCTCACAAGCCCTTTGGGATTGCCATCAATTTTCTCACTTTACACAGTAACAAAACTGAAGCTGAGGCAGGTCAAGTAACCTGCTCAGGGTAAAACCATTACTAAGAAAGCAATATTCAAAACCTATTTCTCCCAATGTGGGAGATTTTGCTTTTACCACCTCACCATGCTGTCTTCTAAGAAGATTTTATACCTTTTGGTATCTGGATTATCTTCCATATTTCCCTTTCCTAAAAAATTCTAACAATAATAAAAATACTGGTCAGTATTTAGAATATCTCTATTCACAGTATTATATACCTATGTAATACTTTGTAATTTTCAAACACACTGTCTCATTTTTAATCCTTATAACTCATAACTCTTGAGAGACAGTGTTATAATCCCCATTTCTAGATTAAAAAGACAATCATTGCTCAGAAAAGGGAAATATTTGCCCATAATCACATGGTAGGTCAGGAGTAGAGGTGGTTGTCAAACCTAGGACTGACTTAAAGTTCATGCTCTCTCCGTTGCATCTCACCATCTCAGAATATGAATTTCCACATGACTTCCATTTCTCTGCCCTCAGAAAAGGGTCCAAGGCATAATTTCTGGATAACTTACCTTGCATCTGGCCAATGGTCAGATCTTTATCCAACCTATCAACGCCTAGAACAAAACAAGAGAATCCATAAGTAGCTTACTAGAAAAGCCCTGTGAAATAGGTTTTGCTGTTCAAGTACTAAGTAAAAATTGTTACATGGTTGTAAACATGATAACATTCTCAATTCATGTTAATGCAATCCTAACTCCCAGAGGATATATTCTCACCAGATGAAACTCTTCAGGTTGAAATTTCCCTGAAATCATTTTGCTTGTTTAAAGTGGTTTCTGGAAACAAGGTTTACTATTTTGATTCTTATACTATTCATAATATCCTTATGTCACTGTATCTAGCTCTAGGAGGAAGACTTGGGCTTGACTAGGTACAAAGGCCAGGCCCAAATCAGGCCATCCCTGGTAGAAACTTATGCTTAGTTAGGGGTAGGGACTGGATGTAGAGAGGAGAAGGACACAGATGAGTAAGGATTATACTCTACTTTGAAAGTCACTACCCATTTGTTTAATAGTTTTAACAAGGTTATATCCAGGTGACAATACACTCACACTACTATAAACTGTACTGTATCCCCCAAAATTCATGTTGAAGTCCTAACTCCCAACGTGACTATATTTGAGGATAGGGTCTATCAGGAGATAATTATGGTTAAAAAAGGTCATAAGGGTAGGGCTCTGATACAATAGGATTAGTGTCCTTATAAGAAGAGACCAAAGTCAACTACTATGCTAAAAACGGGAAGGAGGGAGGGGGGAGGTAAGAGGCGTAGGAATTGGGGAGGGTTAATTGACTGATGAGTGCATGTATACGTCAACCACCCTGAAATCCTTCAAGATGTATGAATGCAATGCACTAATAAAATAAATAAATAAATAAAAATAATAAAAAAAGAAGAGACCCCAGAGAGCTCGATCTTGCTTTCTCTTGACCATGTGAGAGCAGAGAGTCTGCACACTAGGAAGAGAACCCTTACCATAACCTAATATTAGTGGTACCCTGATCTTAGACTTCCAAAAAAGAAAATACATATCATATTTTCTAGTGAGAAAATACATATCTGTTGTCACCCAATCTATGGCATTTTGTTATGGCACCCAAGGTGACTCACACACACATATACTTACCAGCCAAGAGCAGCAATTTAGGAATAGGACAGCTAAGAAAGAGATTGGATAAGCCTCGGAACCAGCCATCCCAGTATTTTTCTGTTTTTGCCAGTTCAATTCTCCAGGTGTATGGATGGTCTTTTTTAGTCTGGAGGAATAAGAGCAAACTCTGAGTCTCCGAGGGAAACCTCTGGAGGAATAGGATAAAAACGAGGTTGCTGGGAAAAGGAAAGGGAAGGAAACTAGCACTTGTTAAGGACCTAGTATATCCTGGACATTTTAATATACATTTAATCCTCATAACAGTCTTGTATAGGCTGTTGTAATTTCCATTTTCTAGATAATTAAAGGTTTTCTTTTTTACAATGAGATGGGGTCTTGCTGTGCCCAGGCTGGCCCCAAACTCCTGGGCTCAAATGATCCTTCCGCCTCATCCTCCCAAGTAGCTGGGACTACAGGCATGCTTGTAATCCCAGTACTTGGGAGGCTGAGACAGGAAGTGAAAATCTGAGGATCTGGGTGTATTTTGGCTCTAACATTTACGCGTGACCATGGGCAAGTATTTGTACTTGAAGTGTGAAATGGTAATAATATTTACAATACAGAACTAAAACAAGAATTAGAGATGATAAATGTGAAGTACTCAGCATAGCTCCTAGCACATAAAAAGTAAAAAGTAACTAACTATATAAAAATCTCAAATCTACTAAATACCTGCTTGCTTGGTTACCTTGGACAAGAATCTTAACTTCTTTTATTTTTTTTTTCGGTACCGGGGATTGAACCCAGGGGCGTTCTACCTCCGAGCTACACCCCCGGCCCTATTTTTTATACTTTATTTTTGAAACCGGGTCTCACGAAGTTGCGGAGGGCCTCACTAAGTAGCTGAGGCTGGCTGCGAACCCGGATCCTCAGGTCTCCGCCTCCCAAGTACTGGGATTACAAGAGTGCGCCACCACGCCCGGCGAATCTTAACTTCTGAGACCCAGTTACTACACTATAATATGGAAGAAAAGAACTCCCCTCACCTCCCAGGGTATTGGGAGGGCCAAAGAGATCATGCATTATTTATATCTTTGTAAACTCTAAAAAGGTACAAAGCATTATTCGATCACTGATCTTAAGGATGGCAAGAAGATCATTAAGTTAAAAATACTGTTTAAAAAATGTACTCTTCTTGCTAATAGTAACATCTCCAAATACAAAAGAATATGTGGTTATACCAAGTCCATTCCCTGTCATTAGTAAGATGTTTATAATCCAGCCCAGAAAGTCTGCTGCTCAGTCAAGTCACTAGACATTAAAAGAAAAAAGCTTCCCTTTCCCCCACTATCCTCAAATCAATTGCTCAGCTGGCACTCACAGAACACTTACTATTCACACAACCCTGGGCCAGATGCTGAGGGAAATTCATGCAGAACATCAGTTTCTGCCCTGATAATACACATTTTGTTTGCTTGGGATAGTTTTTGCATAATTGGAGGACAACAGGAGTCAGCATTCTAGGGATGACCTGCAGGAGACCATAGTATCTTTGAATGTGGCTAATGAAAGTCAGATCTATGACTTAATAGGCACAACTTCAAAAGGGAAAGGCCTACGTTGTGTCATACTGACACTCAGTGCTGTACTGGAGCTGGACTGATGTAAACTGGGTTCACAAAGCTTCCACAAGGAGATAGATCTTGAAAGATGGGTAAGATCTGGATGGGCTCAGAGTAGACAGGTAGGAAGTGGGATTTTTCTCATGAGAGAAACAACAGGATGAGAAAGAGCTTGGTGGGAAAGCAGTCTGTTTGAGGGGAGGGTATATACTGTAAGTTAAGTTTTATATTCCAATTAGTAAGAGCTACAACAGTGCTTCATATCTTATGCATGTATTGTGATAGTGTCTCTGCCCCCTAAAATATCTAATCAAACTTGGAACCATCCCCACACTATTCTAAGAATGCTGGCCCACCTACCTCCATGTCATCTTCCTTCTTCCTCTTGTTTACTGATTCACTTCCTTCTTCATCTTCTTCTTCCTCCTCTATGATCCCTTCCACTATAGATTTTGAGCCTTCTGGACTTGTAATTCCTTCACACCTAAATTAAAAAAAAAAGTGCTAGCACATATCCCTTTTCTATCACAAATTATTTCAGAGATACTCATACTTGTGTGGTGTGTGTGTGTGTTTGGTACTAGAGAGTGAACCTGCAATCCTCCTGTCTTAGCCTCCCAAGTACTGGAATTACAAGTGTGTGCTACCATGCCTGGCTCTTACAGCCTTTTATAATAAAATGCTAGCTAAAAATTAACAATGCTCCTGGGAAAAGAAGGATATGAAAATCTGCATTTCCAGGGCTGTGGAAGGACATGGCTAGTGTGTGACTGGTTTCCAGTTCTTGCAGCAATACTGACATACAGAAAAAGGAGCAAACATATCCTGAGGCATGGTGACAAGAGTTTTACTGGCATTTTCTTATATAATTCTCAAAACAAGTAGCTCTTAAGAGTTAATAAAACTATTCAGGATTAACTACCTCATGGTGGATAAGGCAGCAATGTAAATTCAGGCCCAACTAACTCCAAAGCGTGGTGTTTTTCTGCTACACCTTGCTTATAGTAGAACAAGGTTCAAACAGAATGGTAAAAGATCCCAGTTTTTCATTAGCTGATAGAAACTGGCAATTACAATAACCATGGCCAACTGAACTTTGCAAATTAGACCATCTGATTCAACTAAGTATTATTTTTTTTTCTTTAAAAAATGGTATCTCTTAGCTGGGGATGGTGGCACATACTAGTACTTGAGAGGCTGAGACAGACAGGAGGATCACACGTTCAAGGACAGCTTCAGCAGTATAGTGAGATTCAGCAACTTAGTGAGATTCTTGTTCCAAAACAAAAAATAAAGCACACACACACACACACACACACACACACACACACACACACAACCCCTTATCTCTTTATTGTGTGATTAGGTAGAAAATTATTTTTATATGAACAGCTACTACTATAGCTTCTTTCAGAGAGAATGCGATGGAAAAAATATATTGACAAGTGCTAAAGGCAAGGGCCTGGGTAGCAGCTAGCATCAATGTTTGCTCTGCATGACACTGAGGAATTTATTTTTTCCTTGAGGAAGAGAGAATAAGAAGGGGGAGGGGCCTAGCTAGACTAAAATGAAGGGTTAATGGTACAATTTTAAGAATGATGACTTCTCCCAGTACTTGGGAGGCTGAGACAGGAGGTTTGCAAGTCTGAGACCAGCCTTAGCAACTTAGCGATATCTTGTTTCAAAATAAAATATAAAAAGGGATCTCAGAGCTAGAATGCCCCATCACCAGTCCAAAATAATAATAATAATAATAATAATATAATAATAATAATAATACTGATTTCTCCTTCTTTGTCTTCTCTACCAAATCTTTAGTAAAGTGTATGGTCACAAATACTAAGTGGGGGTTTTCTATGAACATTGAGGTGCCAAGTTTCACATCCAGTATACAGTACAGATGTTAAAAAAAATAGTATAACGAGCCAGGTCTGGTGGTGTGCACCTTTAAGTCCAGTACTTGGGAGGCTGAGACAGGAGGATCGCAAGTTTGAGAACAGCCTCAGCAACTTAGTGAGACCTTATTTCAAAATAAAAAATAAAATAGAGCTGGGGGTATAGCTGGGAGGTAGAATGCCCCTGGGTTCAACCCCCATTACCAAGAAATAAAAAAAAATATAACAAAGAAACATGACCTTTGAATTTCCAAAACCTGTGGATAAGAAGGTTCAAAGCAGTTTTCCTAGATCAAAAAGGGCAAAAAGGTTCCAGCTATCTATGTGACAATACATGCATACATATTCACATATAGGTATCAAAAGAAAAAAACACTTGAAATAAAATTTTAAAATCATTTAACTACGTGCATATTAACTATGTAACTTCCTAACAAAATACTTTGTCACTGCTTACACTAGTCAGACCTCAAAAAATATACGCAATGAGAAGTGGGCAGTCTCATAGCTTCTTCATAGCCTCTGCATTCTACTTGCCTACTATTACTACTGAAATTGCCTTTTAGGTCTAAAATCCATAGTATAGGCCTTACAGTCAATACACGCAAGAGTTTGATTCTTATATCTGTTATTCACTAGCTGTGTGGTCCTGGGAAAGTCATTTACCTCTCTGAACTTCTATTTCCTCACCTATAAAATAATATTTATTACACCTGAGGAGTCACTCAGCAAATTCAGATTGTAAAAATTCTATGAAGCAAACAACTAGGTCTCCTCAACAAATAAAATGCAAGGAAACAAACAAAAAAGAGAGCTAGAAGTAAAACCTATAGGTACTTAAGAGATATATCAAGCAACTGTTTATGCATCTACTTTATTTTGACTCTAGAGCTAGAAGTAAAAACTAAAGATAGTTAAGCCGGGCATGGTGGCGCACGCTTGTAATCCCAGTACTTGGGAGGCGGAGACCCGAGGATCCGGGTTTGCGGCCAGCCTCAGCTACTTAGTGAGGCCCTCCGCAACTTCGTGAGACCCGGTTTCAAAATAAAGTATAAAAAATAGGGCTGGTGGTGTAGCTCGGAGGTAAAACGCCCCTGGGTTCAATCCCCAGTACCGCAAAAAAAGAAAAAAAAAAACAAAACTAAAGATAGTTAAGAGAGAATCAACCAACTGCTTATGTGTCTACGTTATTTTGATTCTAATTTTAACTTGAAGAATTATTTATGAATTACATAATAGAATGACTAAAGCTAACAATAATGTAGCATATAATGTAGGCCAGAAGAGAGGATTTTTAATGATCTCACCACCATGAAATAAGTGTTTCAGGTGATAGATATGCTAATTATCCCAAATTAGTCATTAAAAGATATATACATATGTTGAAGTATCATGTTGTACCCCATAAATATTGCTATGTGTAAATCGAAAATAAAATTTAAAAATTATGAGACAATCAGAAATATGAATACTGATTAGATTTGGTGATAATAAGGAATATTAATTTTTTAGGTATAATGATATCATTGTAATTATGTTTAAGGAGCATTATCTTCTAGAGCATACTAAAATCTTACAGAGGAAATTATATTTGTTTGGAATTTCCTTCAAAATATTTTGTGCATGGGGGGAGTAAATAAGTACACAGATGAAATAAGACCGGCCAGAAGTTAGTAAGCAGTGAGTGCATTGGGGTTGACTGTATTATTCTAACATGTTTGTAATTTTCCCATAATACTGGTTTTAAAAATAACATTGTATATATAAAACACTTTGCACAGTGCCTGACAAATAGTAAGCACTAGATAATGCCATTATCATTTTCATCTAACTCTTGCCTGTTCTGCTGGACAACATTTTCTGTCCTGCTAGACAACATATTCTCAATTCAGCCAAAGTTTATTTTGTGGTTACATAGCAATACCCAGGACCCATGTAACTCTATCAAGAAAGATCAGAAAATAATCTTAGCTCATCCTTAAAATCTGGCTTTCACTCCGGCTATGCCAGAGGTTTGTGTTATAATTTCCTCACAATTAGGTTTGAGCTTAGAAGGAGACTTACCAAGATAAAACCATAAATGCCAGCACTAAAGTGGACACTTAATTTTTAATAATTAAGTTATTAAATTAAATCTGGAAAGCTTCACTTTTAACACCTCCTAGGGGTGTGCTAATGTAATTCAGTATTATATAGAAAACATTAACTGGCTCTGAAAATTCCACAAAAAAAGGACAGAAAAAAAATTTATATGGCTGGCCCAACTGAACTCACCTATAAAATTACCTAAAATAATGACAGCATATACCAAGATGGTAGAACATGTGTAAGATAAAAAAGTGACCTGTAATTTCTTTATCATATTTTAGCCTCCAACAAGCCCAAGAGAAAAAAATAAGACGTACTGTTTGACTTGGCCCACCATCGAGACACGAGCAGACTCCAGATTTCGAATCTGGCCACTCTTCACACTAGGAAAGAAAAGTGAGAAAAAAAGAGAGGTTATTCATCATTCATCTTATCACATCACTAGAATCAAATGGATAATACTGCAGATTCTGCGGGACCTAACAAAAACTTGAGGTTACCCATACTGCTTCCTATGGAGATTACCACTACTTCTCACCTGGTTATTATGGCTTTAAACCAGATAGTAACAATTAAAGACATTGTAGCCATTTCAGTTGTATAAATATTTACCAAAAGGGTACTATGTGCCAAGTCTATGTTCAAAAAGCACATAATTCAGTACAGAGAAAGAGACACAAACAGATAATATTAATAGAATAAGGCAAGATTCAAAGGAAGCCTTTATTTTGCAAGGAAGTTGAAGAAAGTTTCTCCAAGGTCCTGCCTAAACTGAGGGCTGTAGATAAGAAGTTAACCAGAAAATAAAAGAAGATGGTTGGAGCACTGTAGGGAGAGAGCACATCATAAACAAAGAAAGGCACTGTGATATGAAAGTCAGCAGGAGGATGATTCATGAGGGCTGGGCTCTGCCCTCATGAATGGATGAATGTCCTCATCTAAAGAATGGGTTTGTTATAAAAGTGAGTGTGGCCCTCTCCTTCTCACTATGGGATGCCTCTGCCACACAGTAACGCAGCAAGAAGGCCCACTCCAGATGCAAGTCCTGTGACTAAAACCATGAGCCAAATAAACTTCTATTGTTTACAAATTGTCCAGTCTGTGGTATTCCGTTTCAGTAGTATAAAACAAAGACACAGGCCATGTTACAGAGCTTAGACTATTTGAAGAGATTAGTTTTCTAGTACTTGTTACCTAAGTACACACAAGGGCAAAGCAAAATGACTGCATATTCCAGGGAGTACTGGAAACTGTCTGAATCAGGCCATCAGGAGAAATATTTAACTTTTTAGCTTAAAAAAAAAATCAAGCAAATTAGAGGCTGAGGGGGTGTGGCTCAGTGGTAGAGCACTTGCCTAGCATTGTAAGATCCCCCCATGCATACATCAGGCAAAAATTTAAAGCCCCCTCTCAGATAATGACATTGTTTCTTATCTTAATGATAAAGAGAAGCAATCAGAACTACTCCTTCATCTTTCAACCACCAACTAAATCTGCAAATCCACCAGTCATTCTTTATCCTTTCTTTTGTTCTTTCTTTTTTTGTGTGTGGTATTGGGAATTGAATCCGGGGTGTTCTACTACCAAGCTACACCCCCAGCCTTTTTTTAATGTTTTTGAGACAGGGTCTCACTAAGTCACTGTGCGCTGGCCTCAAACCTGTGATCCTCCTGTCTCAGCCTGTAACTGGGATTACAGGCATGCACCACCATGCCCAGTGTCTCTGTGCCTGTTTAATATATAAAAATGTCTAGTCCTATTCCTATATTTATCAAATATATAAAATACCTCTGTTACATTTAGATTTGTAATAAGTCTTTCAGTACCCAGGCCAACCTTGGGTTCTTGTTCCAATACCTTCTTGCGTCTGAAATGATGTTATTTCCTTCAGTTGTTCTCTCTTTTGTGTCATTTTTTTCTCTAGTGGATGTCATAAGCACACTGTACTATCTAGTCAGTAAAGACATCCCTAACCACATTCATTACTAGTTATTACTTCATTTTTCTGCTCTCCTAGAGTAAGATTCCCCAAAAGAACCATCTTGCTTTTTCCACTTTGTTACCTTTCATCCCTTCTCCAACCTTTATGCCCAACTTATATAAGGTTTTATCTCACATTTCCTGAGATTTCTTTTGTCAAGCTCTCCTCTATCATGCCAAGTCCAATGGTCATTTCTTGGTCTTCATCTTACTTGATCTCTCAGCAGCATTTGACACAGCTGCTCTGCTGCCCCTTCTACAAACACTTGCTATACCCCCTGGCTTTCTTTCTACCTTTCCAACTGTGACTTTTCAGTTTCCTTTGTTGGATCTTCTTCTTCCCAGTCTCTACATATTGTGGAATATCCTGACTCAACTCTTGGACCTTTTTTCTATCAACATCAAATCCCTAAGTGATTACATTCAATCTTTCAGCTTGAAATTTCATCTATGTGATCACAATTCTCCAATTTATCTCTAGCTCAACCTCTTCTAACTAGTATATACAACTGTCTACTTAATATTTCCACTTAATTTGTAATAAGCATTTCAATTTATCCAAACAAAACTACTGATTCCCTGCCCCGATGTGCTGACAAATTGACTTCTCTGTTTCTGTTTACCCAATTGCTACAATCCTGAGTTCCCTTCCTGCCACCCTTCTTCTCCCACTGTCCAATCAGATTTGTCAGTTCTACCTTCAAAATACACATCTGATTATATTATTTCCTCTGCTGCCTAGTCTATGCTTACCATTATTACTCTTCTATATTACTACAATAGTTTCCTAACAAATTTCCTACTTCCATTATCGCCCCATTCCCCACTTATTTTCCTATTTTATTTTTCTCAGAATAGCCAGAGTAGTGGAACCAAGAAGTAATTCCTCATCTGACTGACTTTGAAGCCCAGCTTCGTCTTCTTTTTGGTACTGGGGATTAAATCCAGGGGCATTCTACCTCTGAGATACACCCCCAGCCCTTTTATTAAATTAGAATTTTTTTTTTTTTTTGCGGTACCGGGGATTGAACACAGGGGCGTTCTACCTCTGCGCTACGCCCCTGGCCCTATTTTTTATACTTTATTTTGAAACTGGGCTTCACGAAGTTGCGGAGGGCCTCACTAAGGAGAGAGAGAGAGAGAGACAGGGAGAGAGAGAGAGCGAGAGAGCTGAGGCTGACCGCGAACCCAGATCCTCCGGTCTCCGCCTCCCAAAGTACTGGGATTACAAGCGTGCGCCACCACGCCCGGCTAGAAAAATTTTTGAAACAGGTTCTCCCTGAGGCTGGTCTTGAACCTGCAATCCTCCTATATCTCAGTCTCCCAAGTACTAGGATTATAGGTATGCACCATCACGCCCAATGAAGCCCAGATTCCTAATGACTGTACCCTACTGCCTCTCGTTAGGATGACCGAAAGAGCAAAAACAGTAATCTCTTGGCCTTATATTTCAGCAATTTTTGTTTCCTAATCTGGAATAGCCGAAATAGCCAAGAGTCATAAACTTGATTCAGATATCCAATGGGGTACAAAACAAAATCAGCAATACCTCATACGATCCTTTCTGATTCTCAGGCTCAGAAAGCAGGCTCTAAAAGTTACTGACTCTCAGAGAACCCAGAACATGTTAACATTCAACAAACAGAAACTTCATTCTATCCTGCAGCAGTCAGCAGAATTAAGAGAAGGCCTACCGTGACCTAGGCTGGACTAGGTGCCCTTCTTCTATGCCTCCTGTGTTTTCTTCATTGTGTTGTGTTTATAAATTTACTTTTTTAATGGCAGAAACTAAACCAGATTTATCCCTAGTTCTTTGTACATATCTTAAGAACTAGAAAAAAATGTTTACGGGATAAATTTGAAGTTTGGCAAAGGATGAATTTTAGATACTGAGCCAAGTCCAAAATAGTTTTCTCATGGGATACTACTGGGGAAGCAAGCAGGGGCTGTGGGGTACATGCCACGCTGGCAACAGCTGCATTCTCAATGCTCTGGCTGCTCAAGGTGGAGAGATCTTTGGTGCTTCAGAGAGAACAGGAATCCTGTGTCAAGGTAGTGAACAAGGGGTGGTAGAAGCGACCTCAGCAAACATGAACATCATTCTGGCAAGTTGTATTGTAGAGACCCTGTGTCCTAGGAAAATTCCCTAGGGTACATTTACCAGATCCTAACTTTCCACTTATCTCTGATGTAGTTAACAGACACGTTCTGCCTGCTAATGTAGTCAGCAGTATGCTACATGCTGTATGAAAGTACAAAAGAAATAGAGAACAGCTTCTGCCCTTATGCTGCAGGAAGGGCATTAAGACAGGCAATAATGGAAATTAACAGTATGAGCATATCCCTCAAGGGAGGACTGCAAGGCTTTAGGGGTAAACAGTGCAACACAATAATATAAACTGAAAGGTCTCTCGCAATTTTCCTGAGTGTTATCTGGTAATCTGGAGGAGTTAGAGACAGCATTCTGGGAAAGGGACTGGAGATAGAGTTTGAAGAATAAGTAGGAAGTTAGGATGGTGAATATATTTTATCCCAAGACTTATCTCCTGTGGGGAGGGACAATGCTTCACTCATCTCTGAATCTTCATTTTTCAGCATAAAGTAAGTATTTAATAAATCTTTAATAAAAATGATTGATTGAAATAATAAGTTCATGACTGAACAGCCTTTACCTAGGAGGAAGAAGCCACAGCCAATTTTGTCAACAATTTTTATTAAAACTATTAACCCATAAGGTTTTCATTTACCCAAAACCCAAATAGATTCTACAGAATGGAACCTACTTCTATCCTGTTTCTCCATCATTTTACCTGAAACACAGAAAGTGAATCTAGAACCATTGAGTATCAGATGGAAGAGGCCTTAGATACCTTCTAGTCCAAGCTCTCGCCTTAGAGGCAGAAACAGCGAGATAGCAGATAAAATTTGTAATTCTAAAATCCTAGAAGATATTACAGTTTTTGGAAAAGGATAGGCACCTGAGCCAATTCTGAAATATAAAAAATATTCAAATGAAAATTCTGTTCTTCAAATATTTCCTCATGGTCACTGACAATAAAACTTGAAAAGTGATCTTCTATTCCTTTAATCTTAGTGCTTGAGCTTATAAAGAAAAGCTATAATCCAACATTTCAAATTAAGACAACATATATTTGTGGGTTACCTCCATTCAATAGCATTCTCCAGAGACTTGAAGGTTTTAGGACGACCACGTAAAAAATTCTGCATGCTATTAAGTGCATCCATGGCTGTACCTGGGGGTTAAACAAAAAATTTAACCACAGCCTTACCTTATTTTAAGCATGAACACTTAATGAGTCAACTCTATACATCTTCCCCTGATGCCAGCAGAATTCAGTGATGCTTGGGGAAAATTAAGGTGCAGTTTAAGAAAATTTCCAAAGACTAATGGGATAGCCAGCTTCCAACAGGACCCAATAATTTTTGCCTCCTGGTATTCACTCCCTTGTGTAGTGCCCCCACAATAAATAGGGCTGACTTGTAAAATTAGCAGTGTGACTTCACAGACTGGGTTGTAAAAGATATGGCAGCTTCTTTTTAAATGGTTAAATAAAATTATGGGATATAACACATGATTAAAATATTATGCAGCCATAAAAAGACATTAATAAAGTTTCTGATGGCATGGAAAAATAATTATACCATTCTTAAAAGATACAAAGAGAGATACAAAGATATTTCAGGATGAATAGAATTGACAATAAATTAAAACAAGATGATAATCTACCATGGATGTCTTCTATAAGTCAATGATTCTGATTTGGTCAGTACTAAGAAAACTTACCCTCCACAACATCAATCATGCACAGACCCAGGAGGCTTGGCACCAGGTTAGCTGATGCTGTGTGCACTGCAATAGCACCACCCATGCTATGTCCAATCAGCATAATTGGAGGAGGGAGGTCCCCATACATGGCTTCAACCACATTGCCAACATCTCTGCAAAGAGAAGAAAAAGGGCTGGGAATGCTCTCTGGCAACACTGTAAAAATAATTTTCTTTCCTAGATCCTTTCTTTGGTCTGTAAATAATAGTCCTGGGAGATGGTAAAGATTTACAGGGCCATCTTACAAACATGCTTATGTAAACCTCCTAACATTCCCCCGGTATTTATGCAGATAGCCACATACCTGATAAATGGCAGGTTAAGGACTAAGAACCCAAATTTTCTGATTTTCCTTTATATCACACTTTCACTGTTGCACACATTTAGTTCAATTAATTAAACATATACCTTTTCTTTCTTTCTTTCTTTCTTTCTCTTCCTTCCTTCCTTCCTTCCTTCCTTCCTTCCTTCCTTCCTTCCTTCCTTCCTTCTTTCCTTTCCTTTCCTTTCCTTCTTTCCTTCTTTCTCTCTCTCTCTCTCTCTCTTTCTTTCTTTTCTTTTTTTGCAGTACCGGAGATTAAACGCAGGGGCATTCTACCTCCGCGCTACGCCCCCAGCCCTATTTTTTTATGCTTTATTTTTGAAACTGGGTCTCACGAAGTTGCGGAGGGCCTCACTAGGTAGAGAGAGAGAGAGAGAGAGAGAGAGAGAG
>PVJS01019463.1:0-33687 GCA_004027185.1 Glis glis | reverse complement strand
ATAAGGCAAGAGAAAGAAATAAAAGGAGTACAAATAGGAAAAGAGGAACTGAAACTATCTCTATTTGCAGATGACATGATATTATACTTAGAAGATCCAACAAACTCAACCAAAAGGCTTATAGAACTGATCAATAAATTCAGCAAAGTGTCTGGATACAAAATCAGTCTTAAAAAATCAGAAGCTTTTCTGTATGCCAACCATAAATCCACTGAAAAAGAAATCCAGAAGACATTTCCACTCACGATATCCCCCAAAACAATAAAATACTTGGGAGTAAACCTAACCAAGGAGGTAAAAGACCTCTACAAGGAAAATTATAAAACATTGAAAAAAGAAATTGAAGAAGATCTTAGAAGATGGAAAGATCTCCTATGCTCTTGGGTAGGCAGAATAAATATCATCAAAATGGCCATTCTTCCAAAAGTGATCTACAGATCCAATACAATACTCATTAAATTACCAAAGTCATTCTTCACTGACATAGAAAAATCTGTCCTTAAATTCATTTGGAACAACAAAAAAACCAGAATAGCCAAAGTAGTTCTCAGCAACAAGAACCATGCAGGAGGCATCACAATACCTGACTCCAAACTATACTACAAAGCCATAGTAATAAAAACAGCATGGTATTGGCACAAAAGCAGACACCTAGACAAATGGAGCAGAATAGAAGACTCAGAAACAAATCCACATACCTACAGCCAATTGATTTTTGACAAAGGGGTTAAAAACATCCACTGGAAAAAAGATAGCCTTTTCAACAAATGGTGCTGACAAAACTGGCTAACCATATACAGAAAAATAGAAATAAACCCCACCTTCTTACCTTGTACAAGAGTCAATTCAAGATGGATCAAAGACCTAGAAATCAGAGCAGAGACCTTGCAGCTACTCGAAGAGGGCATAGGTCCAACTCTTCAACACATAGGCACAGGTAAAGACTTCCTCAACAAAACACCAAAGGCACAGGAAATTAAAATGAGGATCAATACATGGGATTGCATTAAACTGAAGAGCTTTTGTGCAGCAAAGGAAACAATCAACATCCTCAACAGAGAGCCGACAGAATGGGAGAAGATTTTTGCCAGCTACTCCTCTGATAGAGGACTAATATCTAGAATATACAGAGAACTTAAAAAAATCGCCACTAAAAGAACAAATAACCCAATCAAAAAATGGGCAAGTGAACTAAATAGACACTTCACAGAAGAAGAAATACAAATGGTCCATAAATGTATGAAAAAATGTTCAACATCATTAGCAGTCAGAGAGATGCAAATCAAAACTACCCTGAGATTTCACCTAACCCCAATTAGAATGGCAATCATCAAAAACACAAACAACAAATGCTGGTGAGGATGTGGAGAAGCAGGAACTCTAATACACTGTTGGTGGGATTGCAAATTAGTGCAACCACTTTGGAAAAGAGTGTGGAGGGTCCTCAGAAAAATGGGAATGAACCTTCCGTATGACCCAGCAATACCACTTTTAGGTATCTACCCCAAAGAACTAAAACCCAACTACCAGACTAATGCATGTGTATCTATGTTTATAGCTGCACAATTCACAATTGCCAAACTTTGGAACTAATCACAATGTCCATCAACAGATGAATGGATTACAAGACTATGGGATATGTACACAATGGAATTTTACGCAGCCATAAATAAGAACAAAATTACATCATTTGCAGAGAAATGTAGAGAACTAGAGAACATTATGCTAAGTGAGATTAGTCAGTCACGAAGAGTGAAAAGTCAGATGTTCTCCCTAATATGTGGAAGCTAGATAGAATGGGACTTAGAAGGGACTCCAGACAAAGAAGAAGAAAACTTTAGATGAACAAAGACGTTGACCTAACTGAGGGAGATGGGAGGGGGGTGGAGGGAAACACACAAAAGCACATGATGTATATACACAAACTTATAAGACTCAATCACTATGCTGAGCACAAAAGGGAGGGAAGGAGGAGGGAATTGGGTGGGATTTGAGGGAGGGCTAAATGAGCAATGTGTGCATATATGATTCTGCTACCCTGACACTTATCAAAATGTATAATTACAATGCACCAATAAATGAATATATATATATATAAATAAAAAAATAAATTGCAATTACTGTAAGTAGGAGCTAATGAAGAACAATGGTTCCAAACCAGACCAAACATCATAATCATGACAGGTTCATAAAAAAAAAAAGTCCTGACCTGCAATCTCCCTGATTTTGATTCAGTAGGATGACAATTTGGCTCAGGAAAGTTTGTTTTTAAATATCCACTCTTATGATCATCCAGAAATGGGAAGTCCTGGTCCAGGTGAACATTTAATGTCCTCTCAACATAAAAAAGTATAATACTAGGAAAAGAGAAAATATAAAGTGGAAGTTTGACACCAAAACATCTTATATATATTTGCAGTCAGAAGGCATCTCTCTGAAGAAAAGGCTAAAGATGGTTCTATGGAAAACAAGTGAATAGAAGGATGAGAGTGTCTGGAAGATGTATAGATTGGAGACCGGCTGATCCAGCTCTTCAGTGTTTATAGAGATGTGGGACCCGACCTGTGGCTGGGCACAGAGCCCTCCTCCATGTTCTCACAACCCCATACTCTGTGTCTGTCTCCCCACCAGACTCTTGAGTCTTTTTGAACAGAAACAAGATCTCTCCCTGTTTGGATCCCCAAGGCCTAGCATGGTGCTTTGCAGATTGCAGGTGTCCGATGAAATGTCAAATTCAACTAAACATTTTCTATGTTTAGTCAAATGCATAGCAAATGCATAGGTCAAATAACAGGCTTCATGTAAAAATTCTAGGTATGTGGTGCTTTGAAAACAGAACTGGGAGGGAATTAAGCAATGGGATATAAAAGATCATTTTAAAAACCAAGTAATTATTTTTGAACCACGGTTATCATCTCTGTCCCCACCCACCTGCCTACCAACTGTATTTGTCAGGGTCCCAGCAGGAAACAGATGGCTCACCAGCATCGAATGAAGAAACTATTCACAGAGGAGTGGGCAGAATTCAGAGGACAAGTTAGCGAAGTCCCTGGGACTAGCAACGATGAGATGTCCTAACATCCTCAGCCCCAAAGCAACAAAGAGCAGAGAGGAGGGGGTCAGGACTTTGTGAGAGCTGGAACTTGGGAGAGGTCTGCCCAGCAGGACAGAGCCATGAAAAGGGTAGAAAATTCTTCTGGAAGAACAACCAGACAATAGCCAGTTCATCCATCCATGATGAACAGGGAGGCGTGGAAAGACTTGATAGTAATCCATAGGAGAAAATAACCTTAGGTAACTGAGATGCAACAAACCAGATAAGTATCTTAGTCTATGACTTACCTCGTTTCAGGGGAAATATTGTACTTTCATTAATTCATTTGTCAACTTATTGAGTCTTTATATGACCATCCTTAGCCAATATGACATATTGAAATGGCCTGTTAAGCCACCAGGTCCAGGGTGGAGAATGAAGGAAGAGAGGGCAGGAGGCACCTGATGAGTCTTTCAGAGTTGTTATTGAGTCTTTTTATGTTCTAGACACTATTTTTGGCACTGAAGATACAAGGATGAATAACACACCTTTCCTTCCTTTAGGAAGTTCACAGCAGGGTGGTGGTGAACATGGACGGGAAACTACCAACACTACACAGTAGTACAATGCTGAGTGTGTTCATCTCCAGGTGTGCTCATCTGCCCCAATAAAGCACCACAGACTTGGCAGCTTAGCAACAGCAATGTATTGTTTCCCAGATCTGGAGACTAGAAACTCAAGGTTGAGGTGTTGGCCGCATTGGCCCCTTTTGAGTTTAGGGAGGGAAGGATTTGACCCAGGCCTCTCCCTTAGCTTCTGGAGGTTTGCTGACAATCTCTGGTGGTCCCTGGCTTGTGAAGCATCATCCCCATCTCTGCCTCCTTTTTTACATGGCAGTCTCCCCACGTGTAGGTCTGCATCTAAATTTCCCCTCTTTATAAGGACACCAGTCATAATGGAGCGGAGCACACCCTGCTCCAGAATGAACCAATGGCATCTGCAATGACCCCACTTCCACATAAGGTTCCAGTCAGAGGTTCTGGGCTTAGGACTTCAACACATCAATTTTAGGGACAGAATTCAACCCATAACAGTGTGGTGAGGCACAGGTTATAGGAGCATTTACAAGATGGCTGTGGAGGAGGAATAATGAGAGACAACATATCTGGTGTTAAAGATAAGTAAGAAGCCAAGTGCGGTGGCATGTGCCTATAATCCCAGTACTTGAGAGGATAAGACAGGAGGATCACAGGTTCAAGGCCAGCCTTGCAATTTAGCAAGACTCTCTGAAACTTCAAGATCCTGTTTCAAAATAAAAATAAAATACAACAGGGGGTGTGGCTTGAAGGTAGAAAACCCCTGGATCAGTCCCCAGGACCAAAAATAAAAGCTGAGTAAGAATCAGCCATGTGAAGAGAAGAGTGGACAGAAGAGGAGGAGGAGGAGGAGGAGGAGGGAGGGAGGGGAGGAGGACAGGACCTCCCAGGCTGAGAGAAAGGATCGAGGTAGCATGGCAGGAGGAGCAGGAAGCTCATAGCTGCAGAGAAGGGCCAGCACTGGTTCCAGAGGACCTCGCGTTAACTGCTCAGGGTGCAGAGCAGAGGGAAATGATGAAGGGGGTTAAGCAGGGACTGTTTGGAGAGGACACTCTAGCAGCAAAGTAGAAGATGGCAAGGTCTGCAAACAGGGCAAGCATCCTGGAGGTCATCATGTTGGGCCAGGCAAGAGAGTGGTAGTAGAGATATCGAGGAAAGGAGGGGCGTGTTTCAGAGCTACTTAGGAGAGAGATGTTGAGTGAGTGAGTGTAGAGAGGGGGAAAGAAATAACACCCCCATCCCTGTGGAAGGCCATGGGGCCCCACTACAAGATGGGGATGGTGGGGAAAGTGGCTTAACAGGGAAATACCAATCACCCCAGTGCCATTTTGGAAATGCATTGTGGTGCCTATGGGAGAAGCTTGGGGCAAAGAGCTCAATTAAAGAGAGGGATTTGGGAGTTATTTGCATTTCCCAGGAGAAAGGACGAGCTTCACAGGGAGCCTGTGTGGGAGAGCAAGACGAGCAGTGAGTCAGAACAGTACCCTGGGGATCCAATGTGCCTGCCGCAGGTGGCGTGCGGGGGGGGGCATTGCAGACCAACAGTGGAGAATAGAGGATGTAGAATATGGAAGTTAAGGGATCAGGAGGCCTTGAAGAAGGTAATCCATGTTTCCAGGTGCCACAGAAAGTCCTAGTAAGACAAGGACTGAAACTATTCAATTCATCATCAGGGAAGTTGTTGGTCAGCTCAGTGACAATAGTGTTAGTAGTCTGGTGGCTGGGAACAGAAGCCAGATTACAAAGGACTGAAGAATGAGTGGACATGCAAGCAATGAGAAGTTTGGACGAGAAGGAGAGGAGGGAAGTTGAGCAATAAGTAGAGGAAGACCTGGGGCATGGAACTTGAATACATGCACAGGCTAAAAGGGAGATGGAAGAGACTTTTAAAAAATGCAGCAAGCCAGGCACTGTGGCACATGCTTGCAATCCCAGTATTTGGTAGGCTGGGGGAGGATAGCAGGTTTGAGGCCAGCTTCAGCAACTTAGTGAGGTCCTCAGAAACTTAGAGAGACCCTGTTGCAAAATAAAATAATAAAATAGGGCTGGGGGTGTAGCTTGGAGGTAGAATGCCCCTGGTTCCATCCCCAGTACCACAAAAAGAAAAAAAAGAAAAGAAAGAAAGAAAGAGAGGGGGGGGGAGAGAGAGAGAGAGAGAGAGAGAGAAAGAAAGAAAGAAAGAAAGAAAGAAAGAAAGAAAGAAAGAAAGAAAGAAAGAAAGAAGGGAAGGAAGGGAGGGAGGGAGGGAGGGAGGGAGGGAGGGAGAAAGAAAGAAAGAAAGAAAGAAAGAAAGAAAGAAAGAAAGAAAGAAAGAAAGAAAGAAAAGATGGCCATCAAAATCCATCAGTAAGCATAAAGGGACAGAGTAAATGGCACAGGAAGAGGAGCTCTCTTCTGGCTGGAGGTAACGATGAGGGTGGATATGGAGTGTTTGTTGGAAAGGGATGGAAAGTTGAGGAAAATTGGGCCTGATGACCTTGAAGTTGGGGACAAGTATATCTACTAAGTGTGAAGGTGAAAGTTTGAGTAGAAGCCTTGAGGAGAGTATAGAGGACTCGGAATGGTCACCTGGGGACAGAGGAGAAGGGACTCTCTGAAGACAGGTAAAGGTGAACTTGGCAACCCTAGGGACTCAGTAGAGGTTGAGGCCATGAACTTGTGGTGGTGTAACCAATTCTTCCTTCACTAGTTCCCTTCCCGCGTGGTCCCATTGGAGGCCACAATGGTACCGGTGTCTCCTCTTATTGGGTTCTTCTCCAGTGGATTTTGACAAATGAAGTCCAAGGACTAATAAAGGGTATAGAAATATGAAATTTTATTTGTAAGCCAAAGAAAGAGAGAAAACAAAAACAGCTCTGCATACACAGGGGAGGGGGTCCCCCCAAGCGAGTAGTCGTTGAAGTTCTTGGGAGGTGAGCTTTTATACCTTATTTAGGTTTTCCATCTGCTCTTTGATGATTGGTCAGAATTGGGTCTTGGGGACCCAATGTCTTTTGACCAGTTTCAATCCTTAATTTGAATTGTTATCTCATGGGCTGGTGAGCTCTAATCTCCTGGCACCCCTTAACCCTTCCTGTTCCTAGGTCTTCTGCCCTGCCTCAGTGGCATGGCCCATATAGATGTATCAAGTTCCCAGTGCTCAGTCTGGAAGATGTAGCAAAGACAAAGGTGATCAGAGCCCCTGTGTATACAGGTTGAGAGTTTGCTTAGTGAGTGTTGAGGGGAGCTGAGGGGCCTGAGAGCAGGTGAGAGCTATTGAGCCAGTAGGTCCCAGATGGAGAATGAAGGGAGAGAGGGCAGGAGGAGCCTGATGAATGGGGAGAAGATAGAGGAGTCCATGGATGTGAGGCCCCCGGATTGCTGGAAGGTTACACAGATGTGATCAGAATTGCTTTCAATTTTACTGAGCATGAAATACAAGTGAGCAACCAACCTCAATGTTAAGAAGTCTGTTACTTTGCAAATTGCTTATACAAAGGCACCAAAGCTGTGTTCAATGGCTAAATATATAAGATGCATTTCAACTACACTGATATCGCGACAATGATGTCACTGACTGTTGTGATGGGAGTGACAGCTGTTTAGGAAATAAAGGCAGAGGTCATCTGATTTTCCTCATTTTTATCAGAATCTGGTGAAAAATGTCAGCCTTTGTCAAGACAAGGGATGTCAATTCTTTCCATGAATAATGAAGCCCCACTTTGCAGGGAGAGGCTGCGGATGAAAAGCAGCAAGGAGAAGGCTCCGAAAGAGTCTCCAGCTGTATTTTCTGAGCTCGCTGCGTGGCTGATCAATGGCAAGGAACGTCTCGGTTGTCCAGATGCAGTCATCCCACGCTGGGTGCACGGAGACCAGAGTTCTGATATGCAAAGAGAGCCTGGGACGCTTGTCAAATCACCACACAGGATGCTGGCCATGCAGCAAACAGGCCTGCAAGCTGTTGGCAGCTGACTGTTGTGCTGCCAGCGCCAGACTGGGCCATGGGATGGGCACTGTCCCAGAAGCTCGGTGGCAATCTGTATTCCAGTGCACATCCTTGGCCATGCTGCTGACCCTCTAGCCAGGCATGCCAAGCGAGGCCCAAGCTCGGGATGCTGAGACACCGTTGTTGCGGTGCACACAGGCCCCTTTGTTCAGCAATACCGCACGCTTGAGAGGAAGCAGCTCCCTTTGGTTCTTGCCTCCAGCCTGGGAAGAAAGACCTCATGGCGGGGCTGCACAGTTCACCAGCACTGAGGGTAGGGGCGGGAGGGGCCGTGCTGAAAGCTAGTTGGCTGTAGCACGTCCAAACACAGAGCTCGAAGGGGCTTGGCAGGAGCTGCACCAAGCCTCGCCTGGGTGTCCCGCAGGCCTGCGTGGGGCTGGCCCGGTGCCCTTGGCAGCCCCTGCTTATTAAATGTATTGAGAAAGTGGCTCTGACAGAGAAGGACCTGTCAACACCGAGGCTCTGGTGCAATCCTTTCAAATGACAAGGAGCCTCTCGCTTTATGTGTGGAAAGAGCTGACGAGAAGGATAGATTCAATGGGAAGCCGGGACTGGTTGAGTGATTACCAATTCTGTCTTCTGAGGCTGCACCGTCTGCCCTGAAGTGGTTTTCCATCAGCCGGAGAACACTCGGGGCCTTCTCTCACTGCCTCCAACCACACTGCATGAGAAGGGGCATGCCACACACGAGAAAGGCGGCCAGAGGAAAAGAGGTGTCCTCTGGCCATTTTACTCTGACTCTAGAAAAGTGTCTAGATCATCACCCCCCAGGCTGCCCAACCTCAGTAGGACTGACAAAGGGCCTTCCAATTGGGAGGATAGTTAGTACACAATGGAGAGCCACTTTAGTTTATATTCATGTCTGAGGCTATCCCTGGCACTTCCTTCCCAGCAGGCCAGCAACCCTCAGCCCCTTCAGCTGGGGAACCTGGGTTCGATCCTTTCAAAGGAGGTAAGAAAAAAGCTCCAAGTCCAGAACCTAATTCTTTGCCTACTTTCTTTGGCCTCAGCTGCTTGTCTCTTTGTCTTCCAATTTCTAAACTAGAGAAAAGAAATAAAAATAGTGATGAGAATGTTCTGTTGCTTCCTTAATGAACCCACCTGCTGGCTATTGCCTGAAATTCCTTTAAAGAGGCACAAATCCCTTCATTCTGCAGGTATGAATAAAAAGCTTAAGATGCAAATGCCTGGAAGCCTGAACACACAGATATAAATAAGTTCCACTCAAGTTCAAATGATAATAGAATATTCCATCCTGCTTGTTCCAAGATAGAAAGCAGAAATAAAAATCACCAGTATTATATAACCTTTGCAGTTCCAAAGCAATTTTACAAAAATCTCTTCAATTCAAATACTAAACATATATTTTTGAGCAGCTACTTGGTGTCAGGCACTGTTCTGGGTTCTAACAATACAGTGGTCACCAAAACAGACACAGTACCTAACTCTATGGAGCAGAGAATTAAATGAAGATGCTATAGTTTGAACCTTGAATGTCCCCCAGAGGCTATGGGTCGAATGTCTGGTCCCTAGCCCATGGTGCTATTGGGAGGTGGTGGAACCTTTAAGAGGTGGGGTCTAGTGGGAGGAAGTTAGGTTATTGGGGGTGGTCCCTTAAAGAGGATGCTGGTGTCTCAGCTCCTTTCTCTTTGCTTCCTGGCTGCCATGAGGTGAGCAGCCTCCTTCACCACATGCTCCCACCATGAAGTACCATACCGCCACAGGCCCAAAACAACAGGGCCAAGTGATCTCTGGAATTGTGAGCCAAAATAAACCTTTCTGCCTTTTAAGTTGATTATCTCAGGTATTTTTTTCACAGTAAAACAGAGGAATAAAAAAATCTAAATAAATGGTGCCTAGCTTGAGGAATTCTATGGAAATGAATAAAACAAGGGAGGGCCTTTCCAGTGTAGGGGAGAAAAAAATAATACCATTTCCTTGCCCATCACAAAGGTCATGGCTGACACTCCCATAATAAAAGACAAATTAATAAGAGAAAAGCATAATTTTACTTAACAGTTTCACATGATATGGGCAGTGAAGACCCAAGACCCAGAGGAAACTATTTTTATGCTAAGTCTGATGAAGGAAGTTGCTCCTTGTGGAGAAATACAATTGGACAAAAAGGGATATGATCTAATAATAATAAAATGGGGGGACTCAGCAAGATCTGTCTGCTCAGATTTTTCTATGTGTCTCTGTAAAACATTTTTCTCCCCCTAGGTATGGGGCAGGATGCCTGTCACATGAAGACCTTTGAGGTCAGGGAGAGACTTTTCCAGGTCTTTTGGCTTGATTTGAGGAAAGCAATTCTAGTTCTTAGGACCTACTTGGGGCAGGTAGGGGAAAGACAGAAAGGACGGTGAGAGGAGGTCAGGGAGACTTTCCAATCTCAGTTCAAAGTACTCAGCATGCCAAGGTGCCATATTCTCTACCTCGGCCTTGGGGCTCACATAGTGAAAAGGTCTGTTGTGAGTTTGGACCATGCAAAAGGCCCAAAGGTGCTCAGGAAGCAAGAGGTGGAGAGCAGTGATGGGCAGGTGAGGTGGGCAGTACTGAGGAAGGCTTAGAAAATCTTGCATATGGACCTTGAGACTTGAACCCAAACTTAAAGGGCAATGGGAAAGACATTTAAGGGCTTTCCAGCACGAGGGGTAACAACATAATTTCTACTCTTTAAAAGCAATAAATTTTGTTGCACAGTAAGGAATAGATGGAGTTGAGATGGGGGGAAACAAGAAAGAAATTGCTAGTCATCCAGGTGAGAAGTGATGGGTGCTGGGTATAAGATGGAGAAATGGACATGGCAAATAGAAGATTCTGGAAATGTTACAATTTTATAAAAGAAAACTGATGAGATTTGGTGTTGGGATTGGAGAAGAGGGAGAGGGAGAGTGTAGGATGGTTTCCAATTCCTGTCACTCATTTGGGCAGCTGGCTGGACAACCATGCCATCGGCTGAGAGAGCAGCCACCACAGGAGGGACAGGCTAGGAGGAAAGAGGATAAATTCAGTTTGAGATATGGTGGATCTAAGTCTGCATGAACATGGAGATCAGCTGACATTTTTGCTTTTTAATGGCTGAAACTGCTTTCTCTGATCCACGTGACGGGGCCAAGTCATCCAGCCCATTCTAGTTGAGTCCCTCCTGTTGTCTCCCCTGAACCCACAAAATGCAATGCTTAAAGACAGTGAAATGGGAACAAATGTTCCTCAGGCACTAAATGCCCCTCCTCTGTGTGTTCCTCACTTCCTGGAGGAAGAGTAGAGGGAGAAGCAATTTTGGCAATTTACACATCAAAGATGTTCTTATTTGCTGCAGCAGTGCTGATCCTGCTTCCCAGCAGCCTGTTACAGCCCCCTGTGCCACCTGTGGCACTTGAGAGCCTTGAGCAAGAGGGGAGAAGGGACAGCCTACCTCCGCGCATGGCCACCACCTGCTCTGCCCATCAGCCCAGCTGATGGGATGATTGACTGCTATTGACACAGCCCCATCTTTCAAAGGCAAATAAAAGTAAACCACCATGAGAGGGGGAATGCAGGTAAAAAGGCCCATTTCAAGACCCCTTATGCTCTCTACAGCTCGTTTTTCTAAATCCTTTCATTGATTATATTGTCTTAAAAAGGAAAGAGAGAGGAGAGAGCCGAAGTCCTTTGTGGTAGCTGAACCAGGCCTGCCATGATTTCTCCTTTCTGGGCAAGTTTTTATTCAATGGACAGAAAAGAGCCTTTCCCACGCTGCGCTCAGCCTGGAGAGGCTCGCCAAGCTGTTCTCCCTAAATCCCACCGCACTAAGATTTCTACCGCCTACTTCTAAAAAATGCTTGGAAATCTGTACATAGAACAGCAGATTTCCTGTTCAGGACAGAAGAGGGTGGATGGTATGTGCTTTTTTGGAGAAAGAGAAGTACTCTCGGTCTCTCATCTTCCCCTAGCTCATCTTCTCCTTCTCCTTCACATGTTTTCTTTAATGATTAACAAATATAGAGGCCATAATTAGAGATGAGATGCCTTAAATACCTCTGAAGAGAAGCAAGTGCGCCTTGTTCTCGCAATAAAATAAAATGGGCATCCTGGCCCAGGTTCAAGGGTTCAGAGGTCAGAGGGCAAGGATTCAGAAGTCAGAGGTGCAAGGTGGGTCAAGGGAGGGGAGGGAGGTCAAGGTAAGAAGTGATTCCATAGGATACGCTTCCACTTTGGCCAGTGCCAGCCAAGAAGGACAGCTAGGGACTTAGCAGATGTGGTTACTTGATATAAGGGACTTCTCTAGAAAGATCACAAGGAGAAGCATCTCATTTCTCAGAATAGCACACAGGAGGGAGATAGGAGTGGGGCGGATCTGCCAAGCTGCCTTCTGTCGCCGTCTCCCATTTGCCAAGTCTCATCCCATCCTTCCAGATTATGTAATAGTACATAAGTCATCCTCTCCAGAAACCAGGTCCCCCACCTTTACCTCCAAAAGCAAAGGGGCAGAGGATGAAGCCCAGGCTCCCTCCATGACAGCAAAGCCTCATGAGAACAGTGCCTGAACTTATCATGATCATACCGGCTAAAGTCGGCCTTTACCATCGTAAAAAAAAAAAAACGAAGGGGCAAGTGGAATAGGTGGGGACATTAATAAGAAGGTGGAGGAGGACGAGGAGGAGGAGAAGGAGGAGGCAGGCTGCTGCAACTAAGGGAATCTGAGAAGGAACATAAGGTCCATGTCCCAGTATAAAGAATGACATCATTTTCTTTCCATAGAAAAGGGTTATTAGAAGAGGGAGGAAAATCACGAAGGAGGGCCTGGGTCAGGTGTGGATAGCAAGGAGCTCTAAAAAACCCACAGAGTGTATCCAGAGGAAAGGACCAGAGAGGTAGGAGTGGTCGTGCTTTTGCATTTGGTATCTCAGGAACCTAGATGCAGCGAGCACTGATGGGGGATGAGGACAGGAGCTCAGGGTACCAAAAATCCTGCTGGGAACTGAGTACACAGGGAGGCACACAGGTGCTCCCTGAGTCACCATGATCGGTGACGAGGATGCTGGTTGGCACCCTGACCTTCCTGCCAAGACCTCCAGATATGCAGAAATGGTGTCTGGTGACAGATTGTCTCTCCAGCTGTCCTCAGGACAGACAGAGTGCATCCTTGGGCGAGAAGAATAGAAGATATAAAAGTGACCACCCCCAATTTCTGGGACAAGGGCAGCACCAGCCCCTTTTCTGTGCTCAGAGGGAGTCTGAGTCCCCTTGAAGGATGTTCCATGGTCTGTGTCTATTATCTGGCTGCAGAAGAAACACCATGCCCAGCCTGGATTTCTTTCCCAGCCTGGAGCCTGAGAGAGACTTGTTGACAAAGCATACCTTTAGGGAGCAGAGCTTCTGTGGTCCCTATGTTGGCCACACATTGACCTCTTGGGAGGAAGTCCCTGACTTTCTCCTGGCAGAGTCCCACAAAAACTGTGGAAGGTGTCCAGGAACCCCTGGATCACAAGCTGACCCCTGCCAGTCTGCTCCGAGGAAGGCAGATGTGGCAAGATCTTGGTGTCCATTGAAACAGGCCTACAGGATTCAGACCTCTGAAGGATAAACAGTTGCAATAAATTAACAGAAAATCTTCTAATATTCTACAGCACAAGTCCTTTTGCCTTCTCCAGCTTTTGTTTTTTAATGACAATGCTGTGCAGTTGCCGATGAACGATCTACACCACGGAGGTTGTTAAGAGCAGTTCCCAAGGTTACACAGCAGATAAGGACTTGAGGCCAGAGTTTTTATTCCTAAATTCTCCTCCCATTCTCTCTTAGGAGCTGTCTGAGGGAGGAGACTTTGTGTTAATATGATTATTCTAATTTAGATTCTTGCATGTAAGCTAGGAGCTGAAAGCGTTTGGGGCCCTGGTCTTTAGAAGGTACCTACCCGCACTATCTTGGGCAACAGGCGTGACATCCTCCTCACCGTGCATTCTCCTTCCTCAGACATCACCCCTCCCACCCGGACTATTTTGGGAAGGAAATTAGCAAGCATTTCTCAAGCTGCTCTCTCTCTCTCTCTCTCTCTCTCTCACACACACACACACACACACACATACACACACACATACACACACACAGACCCCCATCACTGCTGCCCCCACCACCAATGCTGCCATGAAGGCTCCCTGGAATTTTAGTGGCATCACTCAGCCTCTTAGCGCGCGCGCGCGTGCGTGTGTGTGTGTGTGTGTGTGTGTGTGTGTGTAGATAGAGTGCTGCGATTCCTCCTTTAAAGTTCTCTCCCAGGGTCTGAGGGTGCAACTCTCACTCCTTCAATTTGGGAGTCCTTCGCACAAAGACCCACATAATCATCAGTCCCTAGTATGGAGGGAGGGAGGGGAAATTTGCCGTGGCTGCAGCCCAACTCTTCCTCTCTTCACCTACAAGGATCTCTCCTCCCTTTGCCTTGACTTCCCCTCTCACACTCCCTTCAGAGCCCTCCAGCCAGCCTTCGTCCTCCTGGCCTGGATGAACTGAAGGTACAGGACCCGGCCAGTGGGGAATTTGGGGGCATTGCTTGGACACAGGACAACCCTGCTTGAGGATCTGGATCATTCTGGACTGCAGGTGGTGATGGACCCAGGAGCAGAGCTTGCTGCTGCTCCCCAACCTTCCCTCTCCCCCAAGAGGCCTGCAGACTAAATAGCCAGCAGCGTCGCCAGCTTCCTAGAAACATATTTTGTCCTTTCTCATCTCTTCTTCATACACTAGCCTTTCCTGGGTTTTCTGTCTTCTCTCAGATCTTACATGCCCCAAGGAGAAGCCACCGGCTTGTTTGTCCTTTGATGGCCCAAAGTTTGTAATGGGCTTAGTGGCCCCACAGTGCAGCATAAGGAAGGTGATTGGAGGAACTGTGTTGAAATACTAACTGTTCCCCTTGCTGGCCCATCACTCAACCCCTTCCTGCCTTGGTTTCTCCATCTATAAAATAAGAACAATTCCCATTTGGAAGGGTCATTGTAAGGACTCAGTGATATAATGCATCTGAAAGCAACTGGCCCATAAAGGACTCGGTAAATATTCAGCCTTCGGGGTCTTCCTGCTCACCACATTGAATTGAAAACCAAAGGAAAACATCACTGCTCATGTTGGAAATCACTTTGTCCTATGGTTCTTGGCTTCTCCTCTTACAAGCAAACAGTCTCACAGGCGGGAGACTTGAAAGAGAAAAGGTCCCCTCATTTCTATCTCAAGTCACCAAGGCAATTCTGTTTTCCCCATCTTCCTGTACCTCCCACCCCTACACATACTGGCACATACAATTGGGGGGAAAAGAGGCCAAGGAATTTCCTGTTTACTTATTCCTGTATTTGTTTTCACCATGCCCCAAGTCTTACTTGGGGCAACTCAAAATATGCCACTACAATAAGATTCCTTAAAGTTCACTAGGCAAGGGCGTTGGAACACGGGGAAGACGAGTGGTTGGTGGGACAGGAGGAAGCCAGGAAAGACGTTGGCACACAAATGCATGTCAGTTATGTGAGCAGAACAGAAGAGCTAGGCATGGATGAAAGTCCACCGGGTTCTACTTTGTGGCACTGGCACTTTGGGGAAAGGATTAGAGGAGAGAGCCACTGAAAAGGATGAACTCAGCAACATCCTCTGCTTCTTCCATGGGCAGAAAAGCACTGGGGACCCTGGCCTCATGCGAGAATCGGTGGGGGGCGGGGTCCAGGGCTGTATTCTGCATAGTCTCCAGTAGAAGGTGGACCCTGTGTTTGGCATCCAGGGAGCAGGAAGCAGATATGTCTAGCTTATATAACCAGATTGAGATCACTTGGGGTTTTTGCATGGGAAGTGAATGCAATTCACCAGAAATTCAAGCAAGCTCTGGCTTTAGGACATGGAACCCCTGTAGACATCATAGTAGCTCAATTAAACAACAAACATATGCCAAGTGACTCTGGGAGTTCAAAATCTAATAAGATGATTAGAGATGAACACTCCGGTATGCACGTGTGCATACACACACACACACACACACACACACACACACTCATACATTCTGTAGATTCACTTGACGTCCATGGGAATCACAGAGCTGGAGGGAATCTCATTCATAGGGCGCCAGGGTTGGGGCTTTACCTGACTTACAGCAGTTGGGTGGTGGCATGGTGATCGGCAGGGCTCCTGACGTGTGTCTCTTCTACAGATTTTGACCTTATTTCCTCACTTTCCCTTTCCTTCTGACCATCCCACCTGCAAATTCCCATCCTGTCTTGCCCTCTTCCCTTTTCCTTTCCTACAAAGTGGATGCTGGTGTTTTGACTGCTCCCTGCCTCTGCTGCTCTGGGGCCCATCCGAAGCTGCAGCTCCAGGACTTTGATTCTCCTGGTTTCTAGGGTGTTTCTAAGGAGTTCCCAAGGTGATATTTGGGTTCTTTGCAATGTAGGTGTTTACACCACACATCCAGCCTTCCCGTAGCTTCGTTTCAGTTGCACTATTGATTCTTTCTCTTGGCGGCTGATGGGACGCTTTGATGTGGGGATATGTTGCAGTTTCTGAAGGAGGGAGAGATTGGTGGGAGGATTTACAGCTGTTTGAAGAATTCCTCCTCCGCCCTGGCAATTGTTCTAGAGGGAGGAGACTGAGGGTGTATTTTCCCTGGTTGGGGGCAGCTTTCCTGAACTCCCTCTCTCTCCGAAAAGGAGGGAGAGGAAACTGAAGTGCTTCCAAATAAAGATCTGAGTAATGAGATTGGATCTGAAGGGATTTGCTATTAAACTCCAAGAATTTCCAGATGCAATCCATAGCACCAGCAGATTTTGCTCCTCCCAGACTGGCAGAGGGGCTGCTCTGCTGGGGGGAGGCAGGAAGGAAATAGGGAGGTGTTTATTGTCCCCGTCACCATCCCATTTCCCCTTTAAATTTTTCTGCCATAAGAGACTTCCTCTGTTCTGTTGCAGAAACTCTCAGCGAGTGAAGAGTGCTTTCTGGGGACCTCGCCTTTGTTAAGTAGATCTGCAGTGATACAGTAGAGATTTTAATGTGCAGTGCTGTGTTTTAATAGACTATTAAGCGACAGCGTTACACATTAGCCGGCTATGGCACAATTGCAGAAATATCGAAGATGCGCTCTCGGGAAAGCACTATTTACTTTAATGGGGAGATGCTGCAAGAGACTGAGCAACCCTGCAAGCCAGCCAAGAGGAGGGGGGGGGCGGAGCTGCCATCCAGCTGAAGCAAAACCCTACTCTTTCCCCCATTCCTGCGCCCAGGAGGGCAAGCACAATCCAGGGCCGATGACTCATCTGTCAGTCCACATTACAGTGAGATTTTGCCAAGCTGTGGGTTTCAAGGTGACCCAGCACTCCAGGCCCATTCTCACTGGCCTCAAGGTTGCAACGACTTTGAGGCTTGTGGTCATTTGTCTTAGTTTATGGGGGTCTGGCGCTTTCATTTTTATGGTCTGTTCTGTTCTCTGTGGCCGGAATGACAGGACCGTAAGGTAGATGGTGTTCTTCTTTGGAAAAGTCATTTGGTTCCAAGATTCTCTCTTTCCAAGTGTCCCCACCTTAGCACACACTCTCAAGCACGAGTGTGTGTGTGCGTGTGTGCGCGTGTGCGCGTGTGCGCCCACACACACACACACACACACACACACATCACATCACATGCACAAATACAAGTGCTTCTTGCAGACACCATCAGTGTCTGCAAAAATTAAGGAATCGAGGAATTCCAGAATCTGCTCCCCTCTTATCATTTCAGAGGAGGCTGGAGGGAGCGAGTCTGTGTCCGGGAGAAAGCCACCAGATTTCTGATCAGCTGTGATCTCAGAGAGCTACAGGATCCCACCCCGGCATTAAGCAAAGTAAAACTACAGGCAGGTTGTTTTCCACCTGTGTTATTCTGCAGCAGAAACTCTGAGAACAGAGCTCTTCAAGCCTTACCCAGATGAGAGCCATGAACAGCATTCTCCAAAAAAAAATCCATCCTAACTCGTAGAGGTTTTCCTCTTGTGCCTTCTTGCCATACAGCAACATTTAAAAACCAAATTGCAAATGCTGCAAAGAGGCCCATGCCTTCCCCAAACACAGTCTTTATGCAAACCCAGACCCACGGGAAGCCCAGAGGAGGCAGGGAGAAATGGAAAGACAAGGGAAATAACCCCAAAATCAGTACTACGACAAGACTTCCCCATCTGCCCAAATAGTTTGCTCATTCAGCCTTGGAAGTAATCGCTTCTTTACTCACCCAGTGACATTTTATTCTAGGTGAGCAGACAGGAATGTTAATTTCACTCTTGCTCTCTTCCTTGTATTGTTACAAGGAAGGGGGAATGACTTTCTTTCCTCTTTAAACGCAGGCCTCTTGAGTGGGGAAGGATTTGAGATGGAGCTGGGCGAGGCCCTGGCCTTTCCCTTCCAGCTCATGCCATCTTCCCCCTGAGATGCTCCATCCCTCTGGGGCCCAGAAACATGAATGCAAGAAGGGAATTTCACAGACAGCATCTTTTCAACCCTTTCAAAAATATATTACAAACCAGGCATGGTTGCACATGCCTATAGTCCCAGTACTTAGGAGACTGAGACAGGAAGAGAATAGGTTCAAGACCAGCCTCAGCAACTTGGCAAGACTCAACAGCCTAGTAAGACCCTGTTTCAAAATAAAATAAAAAAGGCTGGAGGTGTAGCTTGGAGGTAGAATGCTTCTGCGTTCAATCCCTAGTACCATGCACATATGCACATGCACTCACATGCACACACGCACATACATACATACAAATAACATGCATAACAAAAATAACATGCATACAGTTATAAACATTTCCTTTTCCTAACAGCACAGGAAAGTATAACACACAAAGGAAATGTCCTCTTCATCTATCTTATCCCTGATCCAACTCCTCAAAGGGAGCCACCATTAACAGTCTCCATTTTTAGTTCTTTGGATAGTTACAGGAATTTTAAGTGATATTTTTTTGTTTATTTCAACTCAAGAAGCAATCAAACTATTCTCTGTGATGAAAGGAGAATATTTGGTTGCTCCTCCACTTCTGAAATCACTCCACATCTTTAGGTAACACCTTGTGATCAACTGCAATCTTAGCAACAATTAGTGAAGCACGAGCCCAAGTAGAATTCCACTGTGTATACACCACACTTTCTTTATCCATTCATCTGTTGACAGACACCTGCGTTGGTTCCATAATTTGGCTATTGTGAATTGTGTTGCTACGAATGTGAATAAGCATGCATCACTATAGTATTCTGACTTCAATTCTTTTGGAAAGATACTGAGTGGTATAGCTGGGTCATATGGTGGTTCCATTCCTACTTTGTTGAGGAACCTCCAAACTGATCTGCATGGTGGTTGCACTAATTTACAATTATGTCATTTTCAAGAAAATGGATGGAACTAGAGAATATTATGCTAAGTGAGATCAGCCTGTCACAGAAAGTCAAGGATCTTGTGTTTTCTCTCATATATGGAAGCCAAAGAGAAAATAGGAAACAAAAGGGACTTCAGATAAATGAGGAGAGAGACCAGTAGAATCGTGGAAGGGGATTGGGGGAGGGAGTTAGGGAGGGAAAGAGAGAGGACTGAAGAAGGAAACAGTTCAAATAATGCTCTGGCATACTGAGAGCCCTTGGGAGGAGCACCGAGAGGGAAGGCAGAAGGAACTGGGACTTATTTCTTTCACTGCATGGCTTTTTAGTAGTTGCTGCCCACCCCCAATCCCCAGTTAGTGCCAGGACTGCGGGCATGCAGAGACAGAGAGCTGTGATGGTCAAGGTGAGAACTTGCCACAAGACCCTCAAGTATCCCAAATTGGTCTTCATGCCCTCAGGCAGTCTCCCAGGTACTGTTCAGAATACTGGGAAAGGTAGGAGGAAACAGAGTCACTGCTCTCACAAAATTTACATTCTGCTACAAAAGAAGAAGGGGGAAAAAGGGAGTTTGGGACAGGAAACTAGTTTCTTCCATAGAAAATGATAATGAGAAATCATGGACTCTATTGTAAGCTGAGGGTACAATTTGGCTGATTTGAAACTCATAGTTAAACCAAAGATATTTGATAATTTGTCAGCATCATGCTAGGAGCTTCGGGTACAAAAGAGCTTTGTCTTTTGACTCATTCTGTTGAAGAATGTTATCCATGACTCACTTAGTGAGGCAGTGCCATTTTTGAGATGAGGAAACTGAGGTTCAGGAAGGCGAGCTGACGTGCTGATGGTAATGACAAAGTATGTGTCGGAGTTGAGACTCAAGCCTGGGTCTTCTGACTCCGAGTGCTATGCACTTTCCACTGCCCCACAGCGATCTCACTGTTGTTGGGATCCTTCTAGATGGCCTGATTTGGGTACAAGATAGATGGACACTGAAGGCCTGATCCAAAGAGTTCTGCTCTGTTAGCAACAAAATGAGGAGAAGCAACTCTCATTTTTATACCCTGAAATTGTTCCTTCTTGCAATTAAACTGATCTTTGTTTACAAGTATTTAGCATGATTCTAGAAATTGCATTTTGAAATTGTGCGAACAGAGAGAGAAGGCAGCCCACACAGTGAGTGATTTCTCTTGGGTAATTGGCTGCTGGTTCTGGCTCAAATGATGTCTTCTTTTTTAGAGCGTAATTAGTGATTCCAAAGGAAACTGGTAGAAATGGCCTATGTCTCCAAAGAAAGGCGTTTCTCACTCCTACCATCAGATCTACTCAAATGCATGCTGACAAACCTCCATCATTCTCCTTTTCCTAATAACCTCTCAAGCTATTTTTCAAAGATTGGAAAGTCCGTGGATGTATTAACTCTCACAGATATGGGAGAAATCCCACATTCCCATACAAAAACTCAGAATCCCTTCCTCCCTCTCCTTCCCTCCCTCTTTCCCTCCCTCCCAATCTTTTGTCTTTCCCAAAAAGACACAGAGCATTTGGATTTTAAGTGTTTGTTATTTCCATCATTCATCTATACTTTTGGATTAGATCCAAAAGTTTAAACAAAATGAAATCTTATTTCTCTCTTCTATTAGAAAATCTGGCAGTTGACAGTCCTGGGTTGCTATGGTAAGTTCGTGTCAGCACAGACCAGGTTCCTTCTACGCTTCATCTTCAAGGTCACCTCATGATCCAAGATGGCTGCAAAAGGTGTAGCCATTGCATCCATGTTCAAGCATCAGGAAGGGGGAAGGGCTAGGTCCTCCTAGCTGAGTCAGTTACTTTTAGGAGAGATTTACCTGAAGTCCCACCAACAATTCTACTTGTAACTCATTGGCCAGAATGGAGGCACATGGTCATATCTGGCTTTGAGTGATGCTGGGATCAGTGGAGCTAAAAATTACAGTTCTGCTACAAAAGAAGAAGGGGAAAAAGGGAGTTTGGGACAGGAAACTAGTTTCTTCCATAGAAAATGATAATGAGAAATCATGGACTCTATTGTAAGCTGAGGGTACAATTTGGCTGATTTGAAACTCATAGTTAAACCAAAGATATTTGATAATTTGTCAGCATCATGCTAGGAGCTTTGGGTACAAAAGAGCTTTGTCTCTTGACTCATTCTGTTGAAGAATGTTATCCATGACTCAGATAAGCACACTGAGAGCCCTCGGCCTATTTCTGCTGAAGACACAGACTGGGAAGGTTAACTTCCACATCAGAAAATAAAATCAGAATCCAGAAGCTCTGGAAGGGCTGAAAGCTTGGAGAAATATATCAAGAGAAAAACTAACAGGAAGAAATACAAAATCAAATCTTTAGTTCCAAAAAATAGCCACACTGTGGTTCCACTTATATGAGGTATCTAGAGTGATCAATCTAAGGACTGAAAGTAGAATGGAGGTTGCCAGAGACTTGAGGGGAAAAGGAATGGGAGTTTTTGTTTAATAATGCAATCATTTCAATAAGTGTCTCCCAAAGGCCCATTTGTTAAGGCGTGGTCACCAGCCGGTGGCACTATTTGGAGAAGGTGGAAACTTTAGGTGGTGGGACTAAGTGGGAGGAAGTTGGGTCACTGAGGGCCACACTCTTGAAGGAGATATTGTTGCCCTTAAAGGAGATTGAGGACCCCTTCCTCTTCCTCTCTCTTTGCTTCCTGGCTGCCTTGAGGTAAGCAGTTTCCTCCACTGCATGCTCTCCACTATGATATACTGCCTCGCCACAGGCCCAAGCAGCAGGGTCAAGCAACCAGGGACTGAAACCATGAGCAAAAATAAACCTTTCTTCCTTATAAGCCAATTATCTCAGGCACTTTGTCACAGCAATGGAAAGCTAACATAAATCAGTACTGAATTTCAGTTTTGCAAGAGGAACAGTTTTGGAAATGGATGTATATTATTGTGGTGGTTGCACAACAATATGAGTGTACTTAACACCACTGAACTGTACACTCAAAAATAGATAAGATGGCAAATTTTATGCTATGTGTATTTTATGATAGAAAAAAACTGAAAGAAAAAATTAACTGCACAAGTGCAGGATGAGAGAATCATTACTTGGCAGCAGACTTAATCTCCGTGTGTTAAAAGTGAGATGTGACTATCAAAAGATACTTTTGGATCCAGCCATTGACAGGAGGGAAAATGGAAGCTAATATTTATGAACACTTACATATGTAACACCCTCTGATGGGCCCATAAGAATTCTGGAAGGTAGCCAGGAGTAGTGGTACATGCCTTTAATCCTAATACCTAGAAGGCTGAGAAGGGGATTCAAAGACAGGTTCAAGGACAGCCTCAGCAACTTAGTAAGACCCGCAGGAACTTAGGGAGACCCTGTTTCAAAATAAAACATTTTTAAAAAAAGGGCTGGGAATATAGCTAGAAGGTGGAATTCCCCTGGATTCAACCCCACGTATTGTCCCCCCCAAAAAGAGAAAGAATTCCAGAAGGTAAGTGTTCTTATCCCCTGAATCACAGAGACCAAGTAATGGTCCAGGTTCATGTAGCTAATAAGAATAAGGATCTATTATCTTCAGTCTACACTCTTCTCCAAAGATGCAACCCCTCTATGGTAGGACTGGGGGGACTGCTGGCCTTGCTTGGAATTCCCATCAGGCACTGCTCCTCTAGGGAGCACAGTCTAACTGGCTGAAGGCCATTTTTTGCTTGCATGGGAAATGCTTTAGCCAGGTAGTGTTACCAGCAATTAGTTTATCTGATTAAGCAATTAGTAGTCTTTGTCACTTAGCAGAGATCAGGGCCCACAGGAACCAAAGCCTAACAGAAGAGATATGAAGGGAAACGGATGGGATGGAAACATCAGAGGAAGCAATACAGCAGCTTGGAGAGAGAACCAGAGACTTGTGAAGAGGAGGGGAGGCACCAGGGACCCAAGCCTCTGTGACATCCTTCAAAACAGATAAGGAAATGGAGGCACAAGATCAAACAAGAGTTTCCCAACTGGCTGGTCCCAACTGGCCAGCTCAGAGGTTCTCAGCACCAGCTGCACGTTCGAATAACCTGGGGACTCTTAAAAATATCTAGGCCTGGTCCCCACCCCAAACCAAGGAAGTCAGAATATTGGGGAAAGGCCGTCATGTTGTTCAAAGCAACTGGGTGATTCCAACGTGCAACAGGGTCAGGTGGCCTTGGAGGGCCTGGGGAGGGCTGGCAGGAGGTACAGCTCCACCCAAGGATTTCCCCTGGGGATGGCGGGGCTTCTGCTCATCTGCTTGGGAACTTCATTGCCATCAACACATGTCTTCTCTCTACCTAGTTACCTGGCTTTGGAGATGAAAGTTCTTCCTCATCAAGGGTTGGGAATCACAGAGGAGGGGAAGGTCACAAATCCTGCAGCAGCCCAGCCTTGCCTCTTCACTCTTTCAGAGTGAATACTGATTGAATTCCCCTTTACCCCATGCCCACTTCTAAACCTTCCCAGCTCCATTGCTGTCTAGACCACCCCCTCCTCCAGGAGCTGGCTTCATTCGGACTGTCCTGAAATATCCACAACGTCCACAAATTGTTCTCCAGTTTCAAAAAAGGGAGGGATTCTTTCTTGGGACCCCAGCCCCTTCCTGCCTGCCTTTCCTAAGTTTGGATGCTTATGCAACGTACTCAATTCTTATCCATACTCAACTTGCTTATTCTTTTGCTGTCATGCACAAGCCGGTTTTTACACCCATGCCCAGCTGTTTACACACAGAAAACCACCAGAGAAGTTAGCTGGACATAAGGACTCCCAGGGCTTACCCACAAAGGTTCTAACTGCGATGGTCCAGGCTGGCTCAGCGCTATGGTTTGTTTGGATCTGGGATGTCCCCAAAGACTCATGTGTTAAAGGCTTGGTCCTCCCACTATTGGGAGGTGGATGGAACCTTTAAGAGGTGGGGACTAGTGGAAGGAAGAAGGGTCATTAGAGGCGTGTCCTTGAAGGGGATGTTGGGATCCCTGACCCCTCCTCTGTCTCTCTTTGCTTTCTAACTACAATGAGGTAAGCAGGCCTCCTATGCCATGCATGCCTCCATGAGGAGGCAGTGTGCCACCACAGGCCCAATGCTACACGGCCAAGTGACCACGGACTGAAACCATGAGCCCAAATAAACCTTCCCTCCTTTGAAGTTGATTATCTGAGGTATTTTATCATAGTAACAGAAAGCTCACTAACATACTCAGGAATATGTATTATTTAAAATACTGTTTACTTAGCCAAGTTTACCCATTGGCTTATACAATATAGTATAAAATATTAAGAAGGAACCCTTGGGTTACTGTAATTTCATGTAATTGTATGTGTTTTGGGGGGGTATAGAGAAGAATATTTAATTATGTCACATATTTCTGCCCCAGGAATAGAGTAAGGTAAAGAAAATAATTCTCATTTTACACCCCAAGTAAGAAGTGACTTTTACACCAGGAGAAATTTTAAATCCCCTTTCTATCTTCACAACATTAAAGAAGGTTGATTGCAGCAGAGAATAAAGAGGGAACACAAACACAGAACCAAGGTGCAAGGGGGAGAAGAAATTAGTTGACAGAGAGTGTAAGTCAAACTAAAGACTTCTGCACATGAAACAAGAAGGAGACATTCCAACTTAGAGCTTCACGGGATAATAACATCATGGGACACCTGGAAAAATCTCAACGAAGACTCAAGATCAGATCAGAAAAGACTATTCACCTTTGTCCCACCGACTCCAGGTTCTCATTTGTTCCTGGAGGAGGAAAAACTGGGAACTGTTATCAGACTTCCAAGATATAGTACATATATAAGTATATATGCATAAACATTGGAGTAAGATATATATTTCTGGAATATATTTCCAGAATGTTCTCATTCTAGAATGTGGGCTCATCAATTGTCTTTTTATTTGTCTTTGGGTAAAATCTCAATATATGAAATAAAACCTCAGGCACTGACACATATAAATATGTAGATATCTCTGCTATGGTTTAGATATGGTTTGAGTGTGTTCTCCATATTAAAATTTAATCCCCACTGTGAGGTATTACCAGGGTAGGAACTTTAACTATAGTGTTTAGAGGTGGGGCTTTTAGGAGGTGATTAGATCATCAGGGTTGAGCCCTCATGATTGAATATTGCTGGCTTTATAAGAGCAAGGAAGTCCAGAATAGATTCTCACACACACACACACACACACACACACACACACACACACACACACAAACACTCCCAATCTCTCACCATGTGATGCCTCAGGACCCTGCCAACAAGAAGGCTGACACCAGATGTTGCCCCTCAGCCTTGGACCTCCAGAACCATGAGCCAAAACAAACCTCTTTTCTTTATAAAGTTATCCAGCCTCGGGTAGTTATAGTAGCGTGAAAGCAGACTAATGCAACCTCACTATTACTTTCAAGATTTACTGCTCAGGAAAACAGGAAATCAGCAGTCCTTCCAGACCGAATTTCCAACGGGGCTTATTCATGTATGAGTTTGCTCCATGTTAGATGGATGCATGAAGCAAATGCTTTATCTAACAGTGCATTGACTGGCACCTAGACACTGTTTTGCCCATGCATTTCTGTCAATAGAACCTTCTTCAACTGAAAGCTCCTGGAGGGCAGGCATGCTCAACACAGGCTTTTCTCTGGTTCAATGCATCACCTGGATGATGATCGGGTTTTTAAAATCTGAAACTGGAGTGGCCCTTCTCCACTTCATCCAGATATCCTTTGTGGGTAGGAATCTTCCTCCTTTTCACTTGAAATGTTTTATGAGAAATGGGAGATAAAACAAATAGCATCTGATTGGAAGAAATGAAGCCTACTGCTAAAATTAGATTGACCTACATTTTTGAGAGCTAAGTGGCTTAGTCTCCATATTCCTCTAAGAGTCGAATTTTGGTTAATTATTTCTCTAGGATTATGATCAAGATTAGTTATGTTTGGAGGCACAAATAGTCAAACAAATGTAGCATATAGATTCTCAAGGAAAATCGGAGGTGGGGAAAGAAAGCCCTAGACACAGATCTGCAGTTGCCTGGGGCCTGCTTCCTATGGCAACTTGAATTCCCTTTGGGGGTGTTTCGATGATGTTACTAAATTCAAGTGCTGAATGTGCTAATCTTCGTGCTCCGAGCTGACCCTTTTGTAGTCAGAGCCCCATGGAAAGCGATCAGAACCACTTAAAGCTGACATTTCTCAAGCTGAGAGCAGTCCCCTTCGAGCTTCTGGGTGTATCGATTGGATTTGCCCAGGAAGTTTTTAACGGAGAGATATATAACTGCAGAGGATGTCTGCATCTATTTTGAAGTATGGACTTGAGGTCCCCCTAATGGATCTCCCTTCATCCCTGGCAGTCGGAGACAACTAACACTCTAGAGAGATCCTCAGACCTTTTCCCTCAAGGATGATCTGTTGGTTTTCCCAGGAGAGGCCTTGAACTTGCAAGTTCCACACTCCTCCCCTCCAGGGCCCTTGTAAAATCTTGTTGCTAAATGTGTCACCCTTCATTATGAGCTCTCGGAAGGTGGGCAGATTCTAATCTCTCACTCTGTCTTGCAGCCCCTGGCATCCCTCCCCACAACCCTGCCCCTTCTCCAGCTCAGGCATATGCCAAAGCCCTGGCTGTCTCCCTGGGGTTGAACACTGAGGTGAAGTCAGCTGGATTAGAGGGAGCTCAAGAGTACACTGGAAGGGGTTGCTTTCCTGGGAAGTGGCAGGACGCTAGTTCCCAGCTGCAGTGATTTACATTTAGGGCCATGAGGAGTCATGTCTTTTCAGGAAGGACAAAGGGACTGCAGAAAGAGGCTCAGGAACCTAGACCTCACCCTTTGATTACTGCAATTTTACAGGAGAGACAATCAAGACTGTCCATTTGATGGCAGAAGTTATTAGAAACATTTACCCACATTGGATGCTGATCAGTACAGTAGAAAGAGTTCTTAACTTGAGGAAAAGTAGGGATCCATGCTAGACTTCAGGGCATCTGCAAAACCTCTGAACTCATAGTCAAAACTGTGTGTGGTATCCATAGTTTTTATCAGAACCTCAAAGAGATATGGCCCGCAAGAAGTTAAGAACTACTTAGTCAACTAAGCTTGATGGCACATGCCTATAATCCCAGAATTTGGGAGGCTGAGACAGGAGGATTAAAAATTCAAGGCTAGTCTCAGCAACTTAGCGAGACTATGTCTCAAATTTAAAAAAAAAAATTAAAAGGACTGGGGGTATAGCCTGGTGGTAGAATTAAACCCCTGGGTTTAATTCTCAGTAACACACACACACACACACACACACACACACACACACACTACTTAGTCAATGACTTGAGCTTACTGTACTTCTACCCAGCCCACTAGCTACCAAGACAATTCATGGAAGTCAGAAATAACTCCTCATTGGGAGAATACCAGTGCTAGGAATATTAGCTAACCTGCTTAGTTCCAAATAGAAACTAAAAAGGGTCAAGGGTGTAGCTCAGAGGTATAATGCCCTGGGTTCAATTACCAGTACCAATATAATATTAATAATAATAATGTCTTCCAATGGGAAGAGCTTCCAAAGCAAAACAGGAATCTTAGAGACCACAGAAGAAAATATCAATATATTTTATTATATAAAACAACTACAAACAAAATTAAAAGCAAATAATAGACTAATAAAAATATTTACAACCTATGTAGCAAGCAGTTAATATTTTTAATGTACAAAGAAAAAAGTTTAAAAATTGGGAAAATGACCAGAAGAATTAATTTATAGATGAAGATATTCAACCGCTAATAACATTTAAGAAGACTTACATATCTCCCTAGTAATTAGATATATACAAATTAAAACAAAGTCACATTTCCCATCAATTAGATAGGGAAAATGAAGATCAATAATGTCTAATGTCTAGTCATAAACTGCTGTGGGAATATAAACTGATGTAATCTTTTTAGAGAGAAATTGAATAGTTTCTAATTAAATTTAAAATGCATATAATTTTTAATCCAGAAATTTCACTTATTGGAATTTATGCCCCCCAAAAGTTGTGTAAGTATGTGCAATTTAAGTTAACTGAGCCAATTTAATAGTAAAAACTTGAAGGCAGCACAAATATTAATTAATGGTAAATTATTAATAATATATATGGTTGATTGTGCCATACTGCACAATACTATGTAGTCATTATAAAAGAATAATGTTAATCTTTTTTTTTCTTTTCTTTTTTGGTACTAGGGATGTAGGGGCATTCTACTTCTGAGCTACACCCTATTCCTCTTTTTATCTTATTTTTTTCTTGAATCAGGGACTCACTAAGTTGCTGAGGGTCTTGCTAAGTTGCTAAGGCTGACCTCAAACCTGTGATCCTCCTGTGTCAACCCCCAAGTACTAGTATTACAGGAGTGTGCACCATACAGGACAGGATCACGTCAGTCCTATATATTGACATGAAATAGTGTCCATGATATATTATTAAGCTTTAAAAAAAGAAATTTATGGCACAGTATGATCCTATTTTTGTCTTTATTATAAACTACAAACTAATGTGTATATGCATACATGTTCATGAATATGCACTTTCTGTCAGCATAACCAAAGTTTTGGAAAAATATATATTTATCTGCTGATAGCGGTTTCCTCTGTGACATTAGGGAGTTACTTTCTGAATCAGTTTTCACTGTGTTACTGAATTTTTCAACTTCTATATACTACTTTTGTAATTTTAGAAAAGGAAACTCTCTCTAGGAGTTCATTCCAATCCAGTTGTGATATAATTTTAATAAATGCTGTCTTGACCCAGTTTTGAGGCATTGGCTAAATGCTGGTCAGTTCACCTCTGAGCAGCTAATTATGTCCACATCCCCCCAACCCCCAACCACCTTCCTTATTGGGCTATCAACTCCCAGGCTAGTGTATACCCACCCTAATTGCCCCAGGGCCACGTACTACCCACCCAATGCCCCAGAGGCGATAAAATGGCTCAGACTAGCTGATCCCACACCTGCTCCCCTCGCCTCCCTCATTTGCCGCAGCTCCCTTGCTCCCCCTGCCTTGTGATGACCCAGTGCTCCCTGAGTGGTCCTGAGCCTGAGCCCTGTGCTGTGTGCTGTTCTTCCCAGGGAACTGGGACTATAACCAGATGTAAAACTCTCCCCCAATTTCCCCTCTTAATCTGCATTCAGCTTCCCTAAGCCTCATGCAAAGTACTACGAGTGAAACACTAGTAAAACCTGCTCAGCCTTGCTTCCACAGAACAGCCCAAGGTGGACATCCGGTACTCATGGAGAAACCTCCAGAACCATTATCTGCCCTTGCCTGGCTCGCTCCCTTGGCTTCCGCACTGCTGACCTTCACCACTGATTCCAGTGTCCTTCCCCGGTGCCTGCGTCTGATGCACCTTTGGCTCCATTTCCTGACTTCTCAGCTTGCCTCACTCATCTGGTCTGGTATCTCAACGGAGTGGTCATTGGCTAATGGCCTGCCATCTGGCCCAGCTCCCACCAAATGTGGCCCGGCTTTATAGGCAGTCTTCTAGCAAATCAGACCATGAAGTAGAGAGCTAAAGTTCAAGACTGTCACACCTACAAGTGGGCTGAAGTTAGGGTCAGAAATCAGGACACCAGCAAGGAAACCCAAGGCAGCAGCAATCACCAGCAGGCTCTGCTGAAGCCAGTTGTGTAAGCAGTCACTGGGGAGGTTGCAGACACCGGAGGCTGAGACACACAGGCTACTAGGAGCCAGATGGACCTGCTGGAGGGCACAGCAAGGTAGGGCCAAAGGCTTATACATGGTCAGAAACCGGCACGTCCTCAGAAGAGGCAGTACCAGTAATAAAGACCAGTGAGCAAGACTCCAAAAGTTGGGGTGCGAATCCTGCCTCTGCTGATTGCTAGCTGCACAGTAAATGAGCCCAGGAACTGTCCCCCCTAGAATATGGAACCCTGGTATGCTGATTATTTTCAATTAAAGGAACTTAGACCACTGCAGATTCTAGAAGAGGCTCTACTCTGGGATCTCCTTGTCTAGCTACAGTTTGGACCCACTGAGGGCAAAAACAATGATCTCTGGTCCTTTTTCCTGAGTTTTCATTAGCTAGGAAAAAAGAATGAAATCTGTAAACTCATCTGCACAGGCTTTTCACACACCATCTTCTCATTCAGTCCCATTCGGTATTCCAAAGAGAATCATCTACAAGCCATTGTCTCTTCTGGGGCCCAACAACTTTGTCCCAGGCCATTGTATGTGTCTCCAAGCCCATTCATTGACTTCCCCTAAAAAGCATGTATTATCTCCCTAAACATTGCCTACACCCAACCCTTGTTTCCCTCTTCTATGGAAAAGGGGTATATAAGCTTCAGAATCATGTTGGGCTTAGTGGGTAATCACACTACATGATTGTTTCCATACACACAATAAATTGTGTCTCTCTTCTCCAATTAATCTTTATCAGTTTATTCCAGTGAACCTTCAGCCAGTGAAACAGTCACCCCATAGCAGCCTTGAGCACATAAACCCATTATGCCCCAGTTTCTTCCTCCATAAAACTGGACATAATGACACTGTGATAGTTAATCTAATTTGTCAACTTGACCGGATCATGACATACCCATGATCATGTGACTTTGGGTGTGTCAATGAGACAATTGGTTTATGTAACAGCATATTAAACAGAAAGTCCTACCCTAAATGTAGGCAGCAGGGTTCTGATAGGTGCAGGACTTAGATAAAAGAAGGAGAAAGCCACATAGAGGGGGATGCGCCACTCTTTCTGAAGAAAACGCATCTGCTCTCGTCTTGAGATTGTTGGCCTCCAACTTCGCCGTTTCTCTGAAGAGCTTCTTGATCTTCTGCTCTTGTCTGAGATCGTCGGCCTCCAGCCCTTCGAACTGAAACTTCACCATCGTCTCTCCGAAGAGCTTCCTAATCTTCACATCTTGGACTGGGACTGAATTAGTGGTTGCTCCGATCCTAAGACTCCAGCTCTTAGACTGCTCAACCAGCTGCTGGTTCCTCTGACTCTCCACGTGCAGTCAGAACTCGGGACTACATTGCTTCAAACTGTAAGCCCATCTGATAAATCCCTTTTTCCATATACTCATTCTGTGAATTCTGTTAGTCTAGTGAACCCTGGCCAATACAGACACCCACCATGCCCACCTAGGAGACTACACGCTCCATATGTCCCCCCACCACAAACCTGAGATCTAGAAGGAAATCATCAGGCGGGAGAACAATCGAGGCACTCCTGGTGGAGGATACCTTGATCAGGAGGCAGAAGCTTCTTAGGTATCTCTGCTCTGGCCCTGTGAAAGCCTTTGAGTAGAGGAACTCGGGATTTGGTGGCGATGGTGAAGACCATAGCCAGAGATGGGTAGACCCTAGAGGGAGGTTCTGATACTTGATTGGGCCCAATTCTGTGCCTTTCATCCCTCCTTGTGTTGCAATCCTGGCCTTCACAGACCCTCAAATTCTGTGTTACCCCTGCCTCCTCCTGGTCCACCCAAGTACCAAATCTCCTCACATCCCTGCTTGGAGCTGCTAAGTTAAGAGCAACATGCCTGTTTCCAAAATCTCCAGCCAAGACATGAACTCCCAAAGCCACCTCTGTGCAACCCCCTCTTGTTCACCAATTCTTCAGAAATCTCAAACAATTTCCATCATTGGCAGACCTGGTGTTCCCTTGTTGTGAGCCACTTTCATGCAACTGGAATTTGTAGACGAGAAAAATGCAGCCGTTACACAGCCCTAACTGGGCTTTTATGTTGCTTCACAGGCAGGAGACTGGCTGTGGAATGCCACACACCTCCTTATCACGGCTTGCTTGCTGGGACCTCTATTCATGTTATGCATTGTGTATCTCAGAATTTTCCAGGATGTGGTGGAGAGGCATGTTGCTTGCTCTCAGAATTATGCAAAAAGCTATTCTTTTCCTTGAGCAGGAAATCACAGGTACTCCAGAAGGCTTTTGACTCGGGCAGAGGCCTGGGGCGGGTTTTCTATGAAGGGCAGAAACAACTGATCCCACATCAACTATGTTAACTATCCCACCCCAAAGGGGCAGGAGCTCCAGGCTTCATCCCAAGAGGGAGAGCCACCACGAGACAGCAAGCCTCAAATGCCCACAGCGGACCTCAGTTCCTTTAGCTTGGTGGCTCCATTATGTATTGGGTGAGAGGGCTGCAATCATTCGTTTCTTATTTTTTTCAATTAAAGCAATTAAGCCAACATAGTGTTGGTGAGAGGACCAGAACTGGCAGCCTGGGAGCGCTGAGCCCTCTGTTTGTCAGCACTGGACTCCGAGAGGAACTGAAGAGTACAAGCACTCAGGCCTGGACTTGAGAGACGAGACCTAAAGCAGATACTTTCCCACATGCTGGAGGAGGAACAGACACCCCTGTCTTGGAGACAAGAGCTTGGCCTCCCGGCTAAGGGAGGACTATGTCTGGATTCTCCAGCCACTCTGGGAGCACCTGGGAGGCTCTCATTGCTCCGTGCTACTCTGAGGTCTCTATCAATGGATGCTCAGACAGATTTGCCTCCTAATTTATCAGGCAGCCACCAGAGCTGCAAGTTCATCCTGTGGGTAAGTGGTTCTGCTCATTTCCTTCTGTACGTATACAAGATATAATAGAAGGATGAAGGAGGAGGGGGAGAGGAGGATATCTAGTCTGATGAATGAAGAGACTGCAGCACTCAGGAGGGAACTTCTGGGATGAAGGCAAAGCTTGGCAGCTTCCAAAGGAAAGGGCTCCCAACCTCTGCTCTGGTAACTTCCAGCTTCCACTACTCAGGGGATTCGTGTCTCTGTCCCAAAAGTAGATTCTGGGAGACCAACTTCTGCCCCATGGTCTCCAGCAGTCGCTCCTCTCCCCACCACATCCTCTAAAGTTCTGCCGTAGAAATGCAATGCATGGGTTTCTGTCCTACAACCTGCATTAAAAAAAAAAAAAGTCAGTATGAGCCCATCTTCATTCCCACCTACCTGTGCCACGCTAACCTGTACATGGGGTGTTCAGAGTTCTTACTGGGCCCACTGCTAATTTTACCACCCTGTTTTAACTGGCTTAGTCTAAGTCATACCTCTTTGGGATGCTAAGGTGAAAAGGACCTTTATTAAGACCTCTCAGATCCTCTTTTTGTACCTCTTCTGATACTCTGCATGGTGACTCTGTGGATCTTGTTAGTAGAATGTCCCTAAACAAGACACGACATTCTTGGCACAGAGCTTGGGTCCAGCCTGTACCCTCTGTCGCCCAGCCCCCCTCATACTCTGAAATCCACAGTTTCATTAAAACATTGGCCTACTTCATTCCCTAACTGGATATGCACTCACAAGAAATATCATCTTAGATTTCCAGTTATCTATTCTTATTCAAAGAGCCTTCAACAACTAGTTGTGTTGTGGCCTATTACCTCTCCTTGATATCAACATTTGATAGTATAAACTTGGTCAGTCTCCTCCTTATTCTGCTTGAAAAATTATTCAGAGTCCAACTCTACAAAGAAACATGAGAAGGTATAAAATTAAAAGGAACCAACCTAGATGTCCATCAACAGATGAATGGATCACAAAATTATGGGAAATACACACAATGGAATTCTACTCAGCAATAAAGAAGAACAAAATAACAGCATTTGCAAGAAAATGGAAAGATCTGGAGAGCATTATGTTAAGCGAGATTAGCCAATCACACAAAATGAAGGGTCATATGTTTTCACTAATATGTGC
>PVJS01019462.1:17807-33786 GCA_004027185.1 Glis glis | reverse complement strand
GATCGCAGGTTCACGGCCAGCCTCAGCTACTTAGTGAGGCCCTCCGCAACTTAGTGAAACCCTGTTTCAAAATAAAGAATAAAAAATGGGTCTGGGAGTGGAGCTCAGAGGTAGAGTATCCCCGGGTTCAATCCCCAGTAACACACACACACACACACACACACACACACACACACACACACACACACACTGCTACTGCTTCCATGACCTGCCAGAGGAAATTCTAGTTTCCTGCTGAAACTTGGGACACAGAATCACCTTCTTAGCCTCCTGAGTCAGTTAACATCAGTGCGATGCAATGTTTCCTTTCACTGTATTTTCATGGATCCTTTGAGGAACCGGGTACCAGTTGCTTAGATAAGTGCTCTGAACCCGGTCCCTCCTCCTCCCTTCCAGGGCAGGGAAGAGAAAGTGAGGATTTCAAACCTTGGAGATTAGAGGTGTGAGAATGAGGGAAGGCGTGGAGAACAGCCCCAAAGAACACTACTATCCCCGGGACAGCAGCAAGGAGACCCAGGAAGACACTGGGAGAGGGAGAGGCGGGGTGCTGAGACCAGCCGGGGAGGTCCACGTCCCGATCAACAGGAGAGGTGGAGAGGGAGCACTCGCTGGGGAGCACCGCAGGGGTAGAATGGGTCAGGAGCTGAGGATGAGCTGGAGGAGCTCTGGCTGTGTGGGGCCTGATGCGTGTCCAGCAATCACATACCCGCACACTAGGGCCCAGTGGAGGTGGGGCGGGACCTCCAGCTCCCTCCCGTGGTAATTCTGTAGGTGCGTGCTCAGAGAAGAGCACTTGAGGCTAAAAACCAGGACCCAGCCAGGGCCCAGGGCAGCGGTCCTCATCAGCACCTCCCACATTCAGAGAGTACATTCCAGAAGTTCAGGAGGAGGTGAGACTCCCCTTCCGCTTTTAAAATCGCAGAGGCCTACCCCAGAGGCTGCCTGCATGGCTCCCCGAGTTACTGCAGAGGGAGGAGCCACATCCGGGTCTTGAGATTCCTGCAGAATCCTTTCCCAAATACCCAAACAAGCACACTGTGGGGCAGATATGTTTTTATTATATATTTATTTTGAGTTATTCGTAAGATTAACCTTTTGGTGTTTTTATCTCTGCCTGTCTTTTCTGGCCTTGCTATTTTTTTCTTTTTTCTTTTTTTTTGGTGCTGGGGATTAAACCTAGTGGGGCTCTACTTTCGAGCTACACCCCCAGTCTTTTTTGAAACAGGGTCTCACTAAATTGCTGTGGGTCTCACTAAATTACTGAGGCTGGCCTCCAACTTGCGATCCTTCTGTCTCAGCCTCCTCAGTACTGGGATTACAGGCATGGTCTACCATGTCTGGCTTGGCTTTGCTGGTTTTAGTTTTTGCTTTTTCAAGTGTTTCTTTCACAATACTAGGATAATACTATATATTCTGTTTTGTGGCCTTTACTTCTCAATATAATTTGAGAATGCTCCTATCTCATTAAGTATTCTAAGAATATTTTTTGACAGAGATACTTATCCCAGGGGAGTTCTACCTCTGAGCCACACCCCCAGCCCTATTTTATTTTTTAGTTTGAAAGAGGGTCTCACTAAGTTGCTGAGAGTCTCACTACGTTGTCAAGGGTGTCCTTGAATCTGCAATCCTCCTGTCTCAGCCTCCCAAGTACTGAGATTACATGTGTGCGCCACTATGCCCGGCTCTAGAACACATATAATCTTAATAGAATGATTAAAATAAACAATGGTTTAAGCTGGGCGTGGTGGCGCATGCTTGTAATCCCAGTACTTCAGGAGGCGGAGACCGGAGGATCCGGGTTCGGGTTCGAGGCCAGCCTCAGCTCTCTCTCTCCCTGTCTCTCTCCTCTCTCTCTCTCCCTGTCTCTCTCTCTCTCTTTCTAATTAGTGAGGCCCTCTGCAACTTCGTGAGACCCGGTTTCAAAATAAAGTATAAAAAATAGGGCCGGGGGCGTAGCACGGAGTTAGAACACCCCTGGGTTCAATCCCCGGTACTGCAATAAATAAATAAATAAATAAATAAATAAATATAAAAATAAAAAATGGTTTAAATTTTCATGGTTTAAGGCACAGAACAACTGTCTACTATTCTTTGCATAATGATGGTACCAAGTCTATACAAATAAAGGTTGACAGTTTTAGTCTCCATGAATAGTTGGCAAGAACCCTAGGTCTTAAATATGAATAGTTCTTCCAGATATTCGTTTAACATTTTCCAAAAGTCTGTTCCATGAAATACCAATCCTAGATGTTATAGGAGTTACATATGAAACTAAAAAAAGGGCTGGGGAATTAGCTGAGTGGTAGATCGCTTGCCTAGCATGCATACAGAGCCCTGGGTTCAATCTCAGTACTGTCAAAATAAATAAATTAAACTACTAAGTTAGGGAAATACTGCGTGTTAGAGCTTACTCTTTAGGATAGCTGTAGGCTCACAACTTATAGGCTCAGAGAAATCCTGCACAAAAGAAACACATTTACTGGAACATGGTACCCCTTTATTTGTACCATTGATGATTATCTTAGTTCTATAAGAGTATGCTTTGGGAAATTTTAGTCAAGGCAATTTAAGGGAATAGAAAATTTCTCAATCAAATTATCCATTTAATTACTTATGAAGTCTGACATGTAAACTTTGAAAAAGTCTAAAGATCTTATGAACATAGTTATTATCTTTATTACCATCGATTAAGTTTTGGTTATTTTTTTTGGGGGGGCGATCCTGGGGATTGAGTCCAGGGGTGTTCTACCTCTGAGCTATACCCCCAGCCCTATTTTCTTTATTTTGAAACAGGGTCTCACTAAGTTGCGGAGGGCCTCACTAAGTAGCTGAGGCTGGCCGCGAACCTGTGATCCTCCTGTCTCAGCCTCCCAAGTACTGGGATTACAAGTGTGCGCCACCACGCCTGGCTGATTAAGATTTTTATACTGCTAAAAAACAATGTGTGCTAAGTTTTTTTTTGTGTGTGTGTGTGTGTGGCACTGGGAATTGAACCCAGGGGCATGCTACCTCCGAGCTACACCCCCAGCCCTTTTTATTTTATTATTTGGAAACAAGGTCTCACTAAGTTGCTGAGGCTGGTTTCAAACCTGCAATCCTCCTGTCTCAGCCTCCCAAGTACTGGGATTAGAAGCATGCACCACCATGCCCGACTCGTAATAAGATATTTAAAATGTAAAACTGGATGGAATTATGACAGGCACCCAGAATTTGAGCAGACTGCTAGACTTGGGCAGTAAATTTGCTGCTGAATACAAAATTACCTAGAAATGTTTAGCTGTATTTCATTCCAAAAATTTCTCTACCGAAAAGAATATATCAAACTTTGAAAGATTTTGACTCTAATTGAAGTTTTTGGAGTGGTACTTTCCCCATCCATAAAAGAAGAATCCTAACAGAACCTATCAATGAGGCTGTTACAAGAATTTTTTTTTTTTTTTTGCGGTACCGGGGATTAAACCCAGGGGTGTTCTACCTCCGCGCTACACCCCCGGCCCTATTTTTTATACTTTATTTTGAAACCGGGTCTCACGAAGTTGCGGAGGGACTCACTAGGGAGAGAGAGAGAGAGAGAGAGAAAGAGAGAGAGAGAGACAGGGAGAGAGAAAAAGAGAGAGAGAGAGAGAGAGAGAGACAGGGAGAGAGAGCGAGAAAGCTGAGGCTGGCCGCGAACCCAGATCCTCTGGTCTCCGCCTCCCAAAGTATTGGGATTACAAGTGTGCGCCACCATGCCCGGCCTGTTACAAGAATTTGATAAAATAATTAAAGCAAAGAACATAGTCACAAAAGTCATGCTCAATAAACATGAACTATTTTTAAAGGATATTTATATATATGTATATTATTTTTTTTTTTGCGGTACTGAGGATTGAACCCAGGGGCATTCTACCTCCAAGCTACACCCCCAGCCCTATTTTTTATTCTTTATTTTGAAACAGGGTCTCACTAAGTTGCTGAGGGCCTCACTAAGTAGCTGAAGCTGGCCACGAACCCAGATCCTCCTGTCTCAGCCTACCAAGTATTGGGATTACAAGTGTGTGCCACCACGCCCAGCTTTAAAGGATATTTATATTCTACTCTTTTGAATAAATCATTTTGCTTTTCTGAGCTTTATATTTTAATACTTTTTTCTTTTTCTTGTGATGCTAGGGATCAAACCCAGGGCCTCCTGCATGCTAAAAAATGCCCTACCCCTGAGCTAGACCCCCAGCCTTGAGCTTTATTTTTTATATGTACAGTACAAAACATAAGCCGGGCATGTTTTGGCACACACCTATAATCCAGTACTTTGGGAGGCTGAGACAGGAGGGTCGCAGGTTCAAGGCCAGCCTCAGCAACTTAGCAAGCCCGTTTCAAAATAAAATGTAAAAAGGGCTGGGGGTGTAGCTTGTAGGTAGAACGTCTCTGGGTTCAATCCTTAGTACCAAAAATACATACACACACATACATACATACATACATACACACAGTCAGATAAATAACACTTTGGATTCAGAGCAGCCCCACAGCCTAGTGAGACAGGTCTGACGTGCTGGAAGGACACTGGCTGCAGGTTTGGAGGTCTGGATGCTGATCTAATATCTCCCGTTTACCCGTAGCATGACTCTGTAGAAATGGTTTAATTTCTACACCTTAACCATCTCACGTGCCTGGTTTAAAGAACACTTATTTTCTTCCCTCTTAGGCCATTATACAGAACAAAGAAGATAAAATGGTGGGCAAATCTTTGAAAATTCCAAAGTGCCGTACACTGTACAAATGCAAGCAAGAATAGATTGCGTATTTCAATCTCACCACAGTGGTTGTGAAGGGTGCACATCCCCCCAAACAACACATCGCAACCTAAAATCTCCGACCTTCCCAACCCACGCAGCGAGGTGCGCAAGATTTGATCACTGGAGTCGGGCCCTCGGCACACTGCCGTACACAGGAAATCTTTAAGACAAAACCAAAATTCACCCATTGTACCTATTTTTAATAGCCTGTTTTTTAACCCCTTTTAATTAATTTTGCCATATTTCTTTAATGTACTTTAGAGAACATCTAGTACGATGTAAAGGTCAGGGAATCTGGTAAGTTTGCCTTGTTTTGTGACAAATTTGCCAGTATTGTAATTTTTATAATAAATTTTTTAACATGAAGATTCCTTATTGCCCAATTTAGAACAGAAAATCAATAAAAATGTTTTCCTCTTGAATTTTCTCTGCTTATTACTTTCTCCCCCCCCCCTTTTTTTTTTTTTGCAGTACCGTGGATTGAACCCAGGGGCAATCTACCTCCAAGCTACACCCCCAGTCCTATTTCATTTTTATTCTTTATTTTGTCCTTTTTTTTTATTTGTTATTTTTTTAGTACTGGGGATTGAACCCAGGGGCATTTTACCTCCAAGCTACACCCCCAGCCCTATTTTTTATTCTTTATTTTGAAACAGGGTCTCACCAGGCATGCTTGCAATCCTAGTACTTGGGAGGCTAAGACCAGAGGATCCGGGATCGTAGCCAGCCTCAACTACTTAGTGAGGCCCTCCGCAACTTAGTGAGACCCTGTCTCAAAATAAAGAAGAAAACGCACGCTTGTAATCCCAGTACTTGGGAGGCAGAGTCTGGAGGATCCGGGTTCGCAGCCAGCCTTAGCTACTTAGTGAGGCCCTCTGCAACTTCGTGAGACCTGGTTTCAAAATAAAGTATAAAAAATAGGGTCGGGGTGTAGCGCGGAGGTAGAACGCCCCTGGGTTCAATCCCTGGTACCGCAAAAATAAATAAATAAATAAAAAATTAAAAAAATAAAGAAGAAAAAAAATAGGGCTGGGGGTGTAGCTCTGAGGTAAGATGCCCCTGGGTTCCATCCTCCTTGTCGTGGGCTCTAGCAGACGCTGCTTGCTCTGTAGTCCTGCCACCGGAGGTTGGCGCTTCAGGCAGTTTTCTGAAAATTATTCCGTGGCTCCTGCCACGGAAGGTCGCTGCTTCAGGCAGCTTGCTGACAATAGTCTTCTCGCACGAAAATGACCCGGAGTCAGATGTAATTGGAGAGAATTATATTTAATATTTGGAGGGTCGGGGAGGAGATAGTTGACAATTCTACTGGCCTCCTGCAGCCAGTGTCCTTTTTTATTAAGGGTTTAAACAAAGCAAATGGTAAAGAGGTCACGAGTTAAGTTTCAGGTTACAGGCTAAGTTTTAGGAAAAGGCAGTCACAGCTAGGTTGAGCGTGTGGCAGTCACAAGATAAGTCTAGGGAGAGGCAAGGTGACCGTTTCAGGGAGAATAGGGGGTCATCAAAGTCCACCTTACGGACCCATCTGGTCCAAGGCAGCTTGTCGGCGTGCAGGCAATTTCCACTTAGCATGTACTGTGTACAAGGTTAAGCTGGTCCGAAATGGTGACCTCATTGTGTGGGCTAAGATGGCCCCAACACTCCTGTCTTAGCCTTCTAAGTACTGGGATTAGAGGTGTGAGCCACCACACCTGGCTCCCTAATTACCTTCATTTTAACACAGATGCTGAACTGGGTTTGTATTACCTGCTTTTTTTTTACAGTACTGGGGATTGAACCCAGGGGCATTCTACCTCCGAGCTCGACCCCCAACCCTATTTTTTCTTTATTTTGAAACAGACCCTCACTAAGTTGCGGAGGGCCTCACTAAGTAACTGAGGCTGGCTGTGAACCTGGATCCTCTGGTCTCAGCCTCCCAAGTACTGGGATTACAAGCGTGCGCCACCACGCCCGGCTTTACCTGGTTTTTTTTTGCCTGAACAAACACACTCAAAAACCCTTGGCCTTAAAAATGAAAACATAATATTCTGAATTTTAAGTGTTCTCTTTCCTTCTTTCTTCCTTTTTTTTCTTTTCTTTTTTATTTTTTTGGTTCTGGGTACTGAACTCGGAGGCATTCTACCTCTGAGCTATACCCGCAACCCTATTTTATTTTTTAATTTGGAACAGGGTCTTGCTAAATTGGGGAGGGCCTTACTAAGTTGCTGAGGCTGGCCTTGAACCTGTAATCCTCCTGTCTCAGCCTCCCAAGTACTGGGGTTACAGGCCTGGGCCACCACGTCCAGCTTGCTTGCTTTCTTCCTCTTTCCTTCCCCGCTCCCCCCTTTTTTTGTGGCCCTTGGGCTGGACCTGAGGTCTTCATACACACCAGGCAAGCACTCCACCACTGAGCTACATACCCAGCAAAAGTTTCTCTTCTTGAATAACTTTTCTATTTTTAAAATTAGCACATTATAATTGTACATAATGGTGAGATTCATAGTGATACATTCATATATGCACATAACATTATTTAGTCAGTTTCCTCTCCCCACATTGAACAATTTTTCAAACCTTATACTTTGTCCTTCTATTCAGAAAAATACTAGTACGCACACACATATCCCCCCACCACACACATACACACACACACACACAACTTCTCTTTTTTCTTTTTTTATACTGGGGATTGAACCCTGAGGCATTCTACCACTGAGCTACACCCCCAGCCCTTTTTATTTTTAATTTTGAAACAGGGCGCTGAGCTATCAAGCACTGGCCTCGAACCTGCAATCCTCCTGTCTCAGCCTCTCAAGTACAGGGATTACTGGCGTGTGGCTCCATGCCCGCTCTGACACACACTTCTTTACATTGTTACCTGTGTCTTTCCCATATCCAGTTTTTCTTCTTCTATCTTAACAGGATTCTTTGCCTCTGTTTTCTTGAGTTGTTCCCGTATTTGCTTTTTTAAATAACTAATGTTCATGGTCTACTTGGAAAGCAATGGCTCTTCATCATTAATTTTGGACTGGAATATGTATAATGATCTTCCTTAAAGTTCTCTCTTTTCTGAGTGTGGTGAGGCACTCACTCCACCACTAAGCTCCACCCCAACCCCAACACGAGGTTCTCGTAGGATGGCTAAGGAGCTTTGCCATCATTGTGATCAAATGTGATTTGAGGGATCCATGTAGCTTGTAAATATAAATATAATTAAAACTGGGGAAAAGGATTCAGAATGAAGATGAAAAGAGGCCAACTGCACAATAAGGGCTGAAGCTGAAAAGATAAAAAAAATTGTCTACAAATAAAAGGCCTGCAATTAGTGGATTCTCTCTCCCTGGAAAAGTGCAGGGAGTTTCTATGTAATAATTGTAGAAAATATTTAACATGATAGTATTGTTTAAGCACTCAGAAAACTACCAAACAATAGCAACAATTGTTAATATTTTAGTCAGTTTAACATTGGAAACGTTTGATGGACACATTGAGTTCATTTAAATTTAAACAAAAAAAACTGAATTATGTTTCATATACTTGAATAAGTTTTCCTAACCTTATTTTTGTTTACTGGGGCCCACCTCTGTGCAGGCATCGTGTCATGTTCTTACCCTCATTGTTCCTAAAACACAAACAGAGCACACATGATTTACCCTGGTGTGAACCTTTATATTCCCAGAGTTACAAAGCTACTTGGTGCCATAAAACATATAGGTAATGTTTCATAAATTGACTTTACAAAGTAATTTATATTCATCTCTTTTTGTGCTATTGAAGAACTAATTTTCACATTAACTAGCTTTAGCCAAAAGCGTATTGATTCAGATATTCCTTAATAAAATTGGAAATCAATATTCAATAATCATGGATTAGTCAGTCATCAATTTATTTGGGCATTTATAGTGGCAAGCATGAAGTGTATCAAGATATACAGGAAGAAGTCTATATAATAAAGCGAAATATGGGAATAAAAAAAATCACACAAAGGACGATCCATACAATGATCAAAATCCCCCAAAACCTGTGTGAAGGACATTGAGAATCAGGAAGGAAAAGAGAGAGGCTTTTCCCTAAGTGTGCAGTGTCTGAGGCAGTATGATATCAACTTCAGAGAGAGAGAGAGAGAGGGAGACACAGACAGACAGAGAGACAGAGGGAGAGAGACAGAGATAGAGGGAGAGAGACAGAGAGAGACAGAGGGACAGAGGGAGAAAGAGCAAGTGGGTTTCTGGTAGCATTTACAAAGGCAAATTCCAGAGCTTTAAAAACAAATCGACCTGCAAATTTCCAATTTTCCACTGTTAACATCACTAACAATTTGAACTTTTTGTTTGTTTGTGGTACTAGGGATTGAACCCAGTGGCATTCTACCTCTGAGTTACACCCCCAGCCCTATTTTTTTATTTCCATTTTGAAACAGGGTCTCGCTAGGTTGATGGGAGTCTCACTACTTGTTGAGGCTGTCCTAGAATATGTGATCCTCCTGTCTCAGCCTCCCAAGGACTGGGATTACAGGTGTGCGCCACCACGCCCAGCTTCAATTCAAACAGTTTAAAAGGTTAGTAGGAGGTGAGTTTCACTAGAAAAATCTGATTATATTTAGTGTAGATAAGTTCTGAATTTAGAAACTAAAAAAAGTATTTAAAAGCCCCAAGAATTTTACAATCACAAACCCCATCATTTAAAATTCCATACATATATCTGGTAGGTAAATTAAAGTGCATATTAAAATTTCAATTCATTATTAAACTATTTTATTTTCAAGAGTTTCCCCATTTTTCCACTAGTTCCTTTAACAGTGTTGCTAATCAAGTGTTCTTTTAAAAAATGCAAAACCTTAGAACCATAAAGAGCTGTGTTAGCCAGGCGTGGTGGCGCATGCTTGTAATCCCAGTACTTGGGAGGCTGAGACCGGAGGATCCGTGTTCACAGCCAGCGTCAGCTACTTAGTAAGGCCCTCGGCAACTTAGTGAGACCCTGTTTCAAAATAAAGAATAAAAAATAGGGCTGCAGGTGTAGCTTGGAGATAGAATGCCCCTGGGTTCAATCCCCGTTACCGCAAAAAATAAAATTAAATTAAAAATTAAAAAAAAGAGCTGTTTTCAGTCAGGCATGGTGGCGCATGCTTGTAATCCCAGTACTTGGGAGGCTGAGACCGGAGGATCCGGGTTCACGACCAGCCTCGGCTATTTTGTGAGACCCTCCAGAACTTAGTGAGACCCTATTTCAAAATAAAGAATAAAAAATTGGGCTGGGGGTGTAGCTCAGAGGTAGAATGTCCTAGTTCAATCCCCAGTACCACACACACACACACACAAAAGGTTCTCGTAGTGTCTCCCATGCGAGTGTGTACAGAGGGACTTCAGTCAGCTCTTCTAGAAGTTAAGAATTTCTGTCAACAAAGCAACCTGGGAAAGGAGAGAGAGCCAGAGTTCAGCACGCATCGACTTGAGCTGATGGTACCCCAGACAGATGTGAAGGTGTGTGGCACCGCGCAAGCTCAGAGGTCTCCAGACTCAGGTAAAAAGACAGTTCTAGCCGGGTGTGGTGGCGCACGCTTGTCATCCCAGTACTTGGGAGGCTGAGACAGGAGGATCGCAGGTTCGGGGCCAGCCTCAGCAATTTAGGCCATCCGCAACTTAGTGAGACCCTGTTTTAAAATAAAGAATAAAAAATAGGGCTGGGGGTGTAGCTCAGAGGTAGAATGTCCCTGGGTTCAATCCCCAGCCCCCCCCCCAAAGGAAGACAGTTCTAGATACTGCTGGAAGGTTAAAAAGTGCCAAATCCCCGCATTTGTCAGCTGATGTGTTCACGTGTGTGGAGACAGTAGATTCTAACCTGACTTGAGAAGAGGGGAAGGTAGGACTTGATATCTAAGCCACGGAGGCCTAGAGTAGCTTTGTGTGGGGAGGGGGGGTTTACTGGGGGTTGAACCCAGGGGCAGTCTATCCCTGAGCTATACCCCCAGCCCTGTTTTATTTTTTTATTTTGAGACAGAGTCTTGCTAAATCGCTGAGAGTCTCCCTAAGTTGCGGAGGATGGCTTCAAATCTGCAATCCTCCAGTCTCAGCCTCCCAAGTACTGGGAGTACAGGCAAGTGCTCAGCTGAGAATACCTTTTAAACGAAGAAAATACCATGATTATATATAAGACTCAGCAGGCCCCAGCAGCATCTCAGACAAGCATCTGCATGTGTTTCAACCAAGACCTCTGCTCATCAGGAAACCTCCTCAACCTAAGGAAGCTGACCCCAAACTTCACACCCACAATTGTATGGGAGGGTGTAGCTGTTCTCCTAACAGGTAAGCTTTTTTGTTAATTTATTTTTTGGTACTGGGGATTGAACCCAGGGACATTTACCTCCAAGCGACACCCCCCATCCCTTCCAGCCTTTTTGAAACAGGGTCTCACAGGCCTTTGGTTTTTAAGTTTCTGGGTGGTTCTATATGCAAGCAAAGGGCTGGGGTCTTTTCCTAGCATACATGAGGCCCTGAGTTTGATCCTCAGCACTACAAAAACATATAAATACATACATACAAATGGGCAGAGTTGAGAAATGCCAGTCCAGGAGTGGAGCCCGCCATGGTCTGAAGGACCCAGGGACCAGAAAGTTCTTCAGACCAGAACTACCTGCAAGTGCGGAGATGAGCCGTGTACCTGTGGAAGCCGCTAGCCAGGCGTAGCTATGGGCCACTCAAAATGTGGGCAGTGGAAGTGAAGAGCTGAACCTAGATTTTAAATTAGTTCCAATTTAAATATACAAAGCCGTAAGTGGCAAGCGACTCCTGTACTGCACGACAGAGCTCTGCAGCTGTCTGGCCATTTGAAGTGATGTGACTCTGTCATCATCATCATTATTATTATTCTCATTATTATTATTGTGGTTCTGGGGATTGAACCCAGGGGCATTCTACCTCTGTACTACACCCCCAACCCTATTTTACTTTTTTATTTTGAGACAGGATCTCTAGCCGGGTGTAGTGGCGCACACCTGTAATCCCAGTACTTGGGAGGCTGAAACCGGAGGTTCCGGGTTCGCGGCCAGCCTCAGCTACTTAGTGAGGCCCTCCGCAACTTCGTGAGACCCTGTTTCAAAATAAAGAAGAAAAAATGGGGCTGGGGGTGTAGCCCGGAGGTAGAATGCCCCTGGGTTCAATCCCCGGTACTGCAAAAAAAAAAAAAAAAGAAAGAAAGAAAGAAACTGGATCTCACTAAGTTACCATGTACTGGCCTTGAACCCATCATCCTCCTTCCTGTCTCAGCCTCCCAAGTACGGGGATTACAGATGTGTGCCACCACACCCGGATTATGATGATGATGATGATGATGATGATGATGAGTATCATTATTTGTGGTACTGGGGATTGAATCCATAATGGTTCTACTACTAATCTGTACCCCAGACCCTTTTTATTTTGAAACAGGGTCTCACTAAGTTGCTGAGGCTGGCCTCAAACCTGCAATCCTCCTCTTTTAGCCTCCCAAATACTGGGATTACAGATGTTTGCCACCGCACCTGAATGCAGCCTATTATCCAATGGGAGCTGACTGCTTCTTTTTGATTCTAGACTACATCAACTTGAACTTGCCTCTCATGCCTGTCCGGGGCACTTACGTACCAGTTTCTTGTTAGGAACTCTAGTGCTATGAACTACAGCTTGAGGCTGCTTTGGCTTCTGAGGAAAGGAGGACATGGTGTTCGCTTTCTTTCCTTCCTTCCCTCATTCCTCTTGGCAATTCATTTCTTGAAACATCCGCTGAGTCCTACAGAACCCCGCACTTCTCAATTCTCAGGGCGTCCTGACGGAGCCGCGAAGCGGTCACCCTCAGAAAAGGTCATCCCCGCTCCCCGGCACAAGACGGCGATTCCAAGTGGGGGTGGCGACCTCTGTCTTGGAGGATGGAGAGTTTCCAGGGGACGGTGGCTGTGGCCTGTGTTTCAGAGCTAAATATGGGTCACTGGCACGCGGCCTCCCTCCGGTCCAGGCCACGTCCCGTGGATGAATGTGGGGCAAGAGAGTGGCCGGGACAGAGGCCTTTGCAGAAGGAAGAAGTTTGGTATCTACCCAAACTGAATCGCGTGTTTACCTACTTTTAAGAACAACTTGAAAATGATGGATTGCTCTTTACTTTTATTTTTTTTTCAATTTAACAAAGTTTACTAGAACAAGAAAGACGTTCCTGAAACCAGGAAGCCTTCCAGACCAAATATGATTGGAATGCCTCTTTGCTATTTTTTTTTAAAGTTAAAAAAAAATGTGGATGAATTTTGGCAGCTAAGCTTCAAAGGTGATATGCATGCTGAAACTAAGAGGAGTCCTCCTTCTGCGCCTCCTCGACGCCCGCCCTCAGCGAGACTGCTCTGCCCGCCCCATCCAACACACCAATGCATTTCCTCAGTATATTTGCTAAATAGTAAAAGATACCTTGAAAGTTTGTGACCCATATTTTGAAGGCAAAATATTTATCGTAGCAGATCCCATCTGATCCTCTAAAGGGCAGCTCTACATAAGTAGTAGCATTGCCACCCGACAACTTTGAGTTGTTTGAATTTAAATTCTGTAATCCCAGTACTTGGGAGGCTGAGACAGGAGGACTGCAGGTTCGAGGATGGCTTCGGCAACTTACCAAAGATCCTCAGCAACTTAATGAGACCCTGTCTCAAAATAAAAAAATAAAATAAGGCTGGGAGTGTGTCTCAGAGGTAGAATGACCCTGAGTTCAATTCCCAGTACCCAAAAAAATCCAACTTCTGAAAGAATTTCAAGAGATGTTCCTGAACAGATGAGAAACAGTGTTCCCTAAGTAAATTCAGCCTGCAAAAATTCAGATGTAAACCAGGACAAATGAGGAGGACCATTCCTCATTCTATGAAAAGATTATTCGATTTATAAAATAATGAATACATTCACTAGAGGATTCCACAGTAATACCACAGGGTGCACTTAAAATATATCAATTTACAGAATACATATTTCAACAACTCTTGTGCGACAGGAGGAGAGGAGGTGAGGACGCGAGCTCAGGTTCAGACGCCCGGTTTTGCACCGCTCTGTGGCGTGGGCCCTGCCTGGGCTTGCAGGTCTCTCTCCGCCCAGTTCCTCATCTGTGAAATGGGTAGAATCGTCCCGTCCCTGTCCCCTGCCTGTGTGCGAGGACTTAAGGAGACGGCAGAGGCAGCATTTAGGCCAGGGACCAGAACCTGGTAAGCTCGAATTAAATGTTGTTGCTGTTGCTTTCCACATGAACCCTCCTGGGACTGGTCTGGTCACTAAGAAAGTAGATATTAATGTTTTATTACTCAGGGATGTTTAGACAAAGCAGTTAAAGTTTACACAAAGCAAATCCGAGCAAACCACCCTGCATGCTAGACACCAGCAGGTGTCACCCCGCTCAGTGCTCAGCTCAGCCCGACCGCCACAAGACTGTCAAGGTCTTTGACGGGACTGTTTAGAGGTGCTCAGTCCTTGGGGATCCGGCCCCAGAGCGTTAAGGTACATTGTCTACTAGGGGGGCTTCTGGGAAAGGACTTCTTCCTTTATAAAAGGACGAATAAGAGAAACTCTCTTCATTTGAAAAACTAACATCAGGATATGATGGTTGGGTGTGCAGCAGCCGTCTTGTGACTCTGAGGAAAGACTGACACTGAATCACTGGCACTGTGACACTGTAAAAGGACGAAACTACTTTGTAACATTGTTGAACTGTTCAGCCAAAGCTAGCTCTGGGCTTACTTCCCGATGAAGACTCTAGAAGGAACAATACAAGTCCTTTTCACACCACTATCAGTAGGGGTCTGTGTTAGCATGAAAACAAACTAAATGATACCACATAGCCAGTTAGTAGAGACCAACTAGCTCCATGACAAAATATTCCTGAATCATTTTAAATCACATATAGGATTGAACCCAGGGGCGTTCTACCTCCGCGCTACGCCCCGGCCCCATTTTTTGTACTTTATTTTGAAACTGGGTTTCACGAAGTTGCGGAGGGCCTCACTAAGTAGAGAGAGAGAGAGAGAGAGAGAGAGCGAGAGAGAGAGAGCTGAGGCTGCCCGCGAACCCGGATCCTCCGGTCTCCGCCTCCCAAAGTACTGGGATTACAAGCGTGCGCCACCCGCCTGGCTCATATAGAACATTTTTAACACATAGTTCATCTATATAGAAGCAACATTAGTCTGCTTTCCTGTTCCATACCTGATATGCTTAACCAACTAGCCATGAATTAAATGTCCAATATATTAACTTCACAAATGAAAACACTTGCTTCTATTTTTTAAGCTTCTTTTGTATTTACTAGAAATCATTACAGAAGATTTTTAAATACTGGGGAAGGGCTAACTGACCGATGTGTGCATGTATACTTCTACCACCCTGAAACCCATCAAGATGTATGATTACAATGCACCAATAAATTAATAAAAAAGCTTCCAAAAAAGGATTTTTAAATAAAAATAGTCTTTAGCCCCAATGGAATCCTTCACTGCTAGCTGTACTTCCTGTTTGATCGTCACAATTCTGATTTGTTTGATGTTTATTCCATGGTAATGGGAGTAAAATGTACACAACAACCGTCAGGCTCCTCGTTTGTTTTTGGTACCGGGGATTGAACCCAGGGGAGTTGTACCTCCGAGCTACATCCCCAGCCATTTTTATTTCTTATTTTGTAACAGGGTCTCACTAAGTTGCTGAGGCTGGCCTCGAACCTACTATCCTTCTGTCCCAGCCTCCCAAGTACTGGGACTAGAGGCGTGTGCTCCTGTACCTGGTTCTACCATACTTTGGAAAAAGTTTTGTGGCTAGGGTATACATCTCAGTGATGGATGTGCTTAGCACGTGCAAGGCTCTGGGTTTGAGCTCCAGCACCAACATTAATAAATAAATAAAAATTAAAAAGTTTTCATCAAAGCCGGGCATGGTGGCACACGCTTGTAATCCTAGTACTTGGGAGGCTGAGACAGGAGGATCTGGGTTCGCGGCCAGCCTCAGCTCGCTCTCTCTCTCTCTCTCTCTCTCTCTCTCCCTGTCTCTACTTACTGAGGCCCTCCGCAACTTCGTGAGACCCGGCTTCAAAATAAAGTATAAAAAAATAGGGCTGGGGGTGTAGCGCGGAGGTAGAACGCCCCTGTGTTCAATCCCCGGTACCCAAAAAAAAAAAAAGTTTTCATCAAAGCCGGGCATGGTGGCACACACCTGTAATCCTAGTACTTGGGAGGCTGAGACAGGAGG